>BMAO01013692.1:0-36502 GCA_019973975.1 Trichonephila clavata
GATAATCCAATTCCGAAAATATTGTGTATTATATTATTTTATAAAATATAATTCATTATATTTTACAAAAACTTTACATTATAAGGAACAGAGATACATCAAACATTTGTGAGAACAAATATTCTACAGATATAACAGTTATTTTTAAAAGCAATCAGCATCTTATAATCATTTCTAATTTGCATTGCAAATTGTAAGTGCTGCAATCCGCTGCTAGTGTTTATACTTATATATATGAACTACTGAAATAAATTAATTAATAAATTGCCCAAAATAGAGTATTACAGTATTGATTTATTTTACATTATTTACCCAAAAAAAAAAAAAAAAATTCCATTAAAAGAGATGCTACAAATAAAATTTAGTGAAATATACAGTTCTCTTCATAGATCATGATTCTCTCAAGGGGGGAAAAAAAGGAGAGACATTTGAAGAAATATTCAGTCTTGTAGTTAACATTTCAATTATTAGGTTGCTTTTTACATGACATGTCTCTTAAAATAATAACATTGTCATTTGGATCTAAAATGTGCAACTTTTATACACCAATGGAAAAAGTTATTTTTATGCCAGCAAAAATAAGACTAAGAAAAACCAAATGGAAAATATTTTAAAGCAACTTAGTTTTCAAAAATTAAACTGGATAAATTGTTTTTATGGACTAGTAAGTATCTGGTGCTTTGTTTTCCCCAGATCAGTTCATCAACTGAACTGCTCACCAGAATAAACTAGTCTGAGAAGATTTCACATAAAGTGCTGTCTTGCTGAAAATAAAGAGGCACTCAGGTGTTATCAATTAAAAAGAACACACAAAAAGGTTGCCATGGAGTTTTTGATAATGAAGACATCTATACACTATAGTAACAGATATTATTGCCTTTGATGAGACATAATGACCTGAAATGATTAAGATTACAGTAGTGTTTGGGGACAAAAATTCTAGGAAAGTAATCCTGCTCTGTGATTATAATCCATGGGTAACCTGGAGAAAGTATTCTTGAAATTCAATTTTCCCATTCAAATTGGTTATAGTGTGTTTGGATCACACTAAAAGAGACATTTAAATGCTCAAAAGCTTGTAACAGCTGCATTTCCACTGATTCAACTGTTTACCATCTTAATGAATTCTGTAAACAATATCTTCAAAACATGGTTATATTAACTTAGTGTCAACAACCAAGATCAACATGCATAAAAAAATTTCCATAACAAAATCAAATAAATTTCCATCAAATACATTTCCTAAATTCCTCCCAAATGCTACATAAATTATTTCTAAAAATTATATAGGTGTCCAATTCCTTTTTTTTTTTTTTTTAAAGTAAGGGATATAATTCTTTCATATAAGATCATACCCTACTTATATTCCCCCCCCCCCCATATTAAGGCTCCAAAACTACCCAAAATATTTCTTAAACTTGCATGTTGGTTGTTTTTTCGTAATGTAAAACATTGAGTTAGTATATGCCTATGGTGTAAGATTTTAAAATTCAAATTAATCAAAATACATTTTTAATACTTATTTGCATATCAATAAATATTATACCCTTATCCAATATCAAATAAAATAATGAAGTTTTCCAAATTAAAAAGATTTTTATAAATCCTCTTAGATTATAATAGTGTTATACAGTGGTATAATGGAAATATTAGGGCCCCCTAGAATCCCCCACAATGCAGGAGTGTACGTTACACCCAATGGTGTTATTATCTCTTGATATAAATTATAACTAGAAAATGAATGAAAAAATACCTGTTCAGATTGAGGCCTTTTATTCATCTTTTCTCTATCTGTTTTATGTTTCCTATCAGCTCCTTTTGGCTAAAAAGGAAAAAATGATCCATTCAACATAAAATTTAATAAATAAAAACTCTTTCTTTAATATGCAATAGAAAAGACAAAAAGCAATATGCAAGGTAATATTATTAAATGATTTTAATATTCCAAATATAAAAAGGATCTTTATGCAAGAGGGTATAGTAAGATTAAACACCTACAGAAATATGGATTTGTATAAAAGCATAATTTACATATACAATAATAAAAACATATGTTATTACTATACTTATTTTATTGTTATTATTTTGTAATAAAATGCCCATTTTCTTACAAAGCAATTAGTTTATATAGGAAATTAAACTTGTCACTTTATTTCAATGTCTGGTACTTTATGAGAGGAACATCAAGGTAGCTATCAGAAGGAAAAAAAATGCAACATTTTATCATATTTTTCTTCAATACTCTATAAATTAATGAGCCATACATAAAACATTCACTTCAATGCCTGTCCAACTTTAAGAGGAATGAATAAAACACTAAACTTCACAATACGCTAAAAACAAAAGTATTATGGAGCACCAAAAATATGCATATGTGCTTATATGCAGTAAAAGAATGAGCTCTGTTTCATTGTATTACTCATCCTTACTTAATTCTACTTCCACCCCAAAACAAAAAAAAAGAAAGCATCGCAACAAAATGAAACTCAATATTCTTTAGTCATTAAACATTCTTTTATAACACACATAGAATTGCTTCTAGTGACGAGAAAAAATACTAACAAAATGTTGCATCAAAAAAGTTACATGAGCTGTACCTTGCCTTGACATGAAATAAGTTAGTAAGAAATGCATATATGTCTCACCCAGCATGAAAGAGTTTGTGTTAAAGTGTCTGGTAACAGATAAATCTTTACTTTATTTATGTGAAATTCAAGTAATCCAGATCATTAATTGAATATCTAGCTATAACTAAATACTATGAATTTCTAAAGAAAAAAAGTTAAGTTTTAAGATTGAAGTATTAAAGGGAATAAAAGAATAATTAAAAATCCCCTCATATACCATAACCTTAAACAATAATTATTTCAATTTTTCACTAATTATACAAAGTGGAATACTTGAAATTAAAATTTTCTATGCCATATAGCCTGAAAAGTTATTAAGAATTTTTCCATAACTTTATCCCATGAAAAGATCCATAAAAACTTGTACTTTAAGATACAGAAGAAAACAATTATCAATTAAGAATGAAAGAAAATGCAAAATAATTAAAATGGCAAATTGATGAATAATATAATTTTATAAACAACAATAGACAATATTAATTAAAAAGAAGCAATAAATACAGCTTTTGAACAAACCTTAAAGATTTTCACTTGACACGAAGCTACATGTAATCTGTGAGTATAATTTTCAGCATCTGAAAATGTTTCAATTTGTATCCGAAATGGTGCACCTTTTTCTCCACCATGCTTCTTAGGAGTAAATTCTGTACTGATGCAATTGAGCTAAAATTTATAAAGGAGTTATAATTTTTTCACATAGCATTGTAGAACTTATTGGAAAAAGTTCATTAAAAAAACATTACATAATAACACTTAGGACTTCATTACAGGAATAACACTTAGGCCTTAAAGTTATAATCAGAATCATGCCACATTCAAATACATACATTATAATATACTGATAAAGATTCAACAAAATTATAACCATTAAAGAATAACAACAACACTTCCAGCCAACAATATCAAAGGGTAACTCAAGCAAATCCGGAATTGAATGAGAGGTTTACTGGTCAATCAGCAGATATATTACATAAAATTTACTTCAATGTTTAGGCAGGCTGCAAGAGTCAAAGCTCTCAATGCATGTCATTATATTCTACATCTTGTATTAGCCAATACTGTATCAAGACCATATCAATGACTGAAAACAAGTAACACAAAAAGAAGGTAATCTTGTGTGATATGACTGAATAACACTGATAGTAGGAGAAAGATGTGGTACTAATTTTTTTAGTCTAGCAAAAGGCGCATAAGCACCTTATCTACAAGCAGCAATCTAAAGTAATTAGTGGACAATTCCAGTAGTATTTAACATGCTATACCTCTGAAACATTTCTATACATCATTTGAATCTATGCTTTGTAGTCTAGTTTACATTAGTATGGTCAATAATCAATAACTAATAGAGCAATATATAAGTATTGCTAAATCAGCGATCTTAAATACAAAATAAATAGTATTAAATTGAATAAAAAACTATGAAAAGCTTAGGTCATTTTAAGTACTAAACATCAGTGTTGGGAAAGTGAATGAATGAAACCAAAAGTTGCACATCATTTTGTACCTGCCTATTTTTGCATACCTCTTAAGTAGAGTTTGCAATCCTGGATCCCAAAATCCCAGTGTTTTTCCAAATAATCTGGGATTGAAATAACGAATCACAGGATTTAATTTTTGTCTAAATTATGTTTTGAAATTTTTTTCTCATAAAAATTTTCTAAAATTTAATTTTAGAAAATTTATATGGAGAGCTTCAATTTTCTAAACAAAACATAGTGCAACATTCATTGCTGTTTCCCAATAATAAACAAAATTTCGACTCATTTGTCTGATGTTATTAAGAAATTTTGATTTTTCTTTTCTGAATCATTAATCAGGAATCATTTTTCTGAATTATCATATTAAATCAATATAAAAGATGTGTTTTTAAAAAAAAATTTCACTATCTTTTTTTTTTATATACCAAGAGATATCTTTAGTAATATTATTTTGTTATTATAAGTATATTCTTCTCAGATATTTAAGCTGTTATTGCTATTTGAAGTATCAAAAAGACATTTCTTCAAATTTTTTTCTGAATATTTAAAGTTTTTGAATTAGTTATAGGTGAGTTATTTCAATGTTTTCTTTTTTTAATCTATCGAGAGATAAATTTAGTAATATTATTTTGTTTCCAATACGAATATATTTTCAAATTAGATTGCAAGTATTAATATTGAAATGTTATTAAAAATATTTCAAAAAGACATTTTTTGAGGAAGCTAAAAGACAGAATTTTATTGGACTGTGAAATTTATAATGTATTTATTATGATTAATTTTCTAGTGTTATATGTTAATAATATTTAAAAAAAAAGGAAAGCATTTTTCTGTGGGAGTTGTATAAGTAGCAAAATTTTAGATTAAAAATTATGTAAATCCATTCTATCCTCTGTACGTGCTTTGTATATGTGAGTTTATTGGGAAAAAGTTCAGTTCAGACTTTATAATTTTAATTTTGAAAAATCTACTACCTTAGAATGTTAACCATGCAGTTATCAATTCTAAATGTATTTAACATTAAAAAAATATATTGTTTCAATGAAAATAAATAGGGGCTTTTTATTTCATTTTAAGTTTACAATAAGATTTTGGAAAATCTCAAACATTGATTTTTAATTCAAATGAGTCAATTTTTAACTAATTCAAATTGTACCATTTTTGTTGAATCCATTATGTTCTATTTTTTATTTGTTTTTGATGAATCAAGTTTGAGATTTTGATTTGTTTCAATAATTAATATTAAACAAATTTTTGAACTGTGTTATTATGTAATTTCAGCCATGCTTTTATGCAGTGGCGGATTAAGCGGGTGTTGGACATGGCGGCCGACAGGGCCCCCAGCGCTGGTAGGAGCCCCAAGCTTGATGAGTGCAAAGGCAAGAGACAAACCAGCCACGCCACCTTGGAACAAGAAATGAAAAGAAAACAACGATACAATGAAACTCCTGCTAGAAATTTATCGAGATGCAAGAGAAATCCTAAAGTAGAAAAACTTTTGAAAATATTTTTAACAATACCGATATTGAATGCATCAGGTGATTAATCTTTTCTAGTTTTAAAACGTCTTAAAAATAATTTAAGAAGTACTATGGAGAAAAGACAAATTGAACAACATGGCCATATTATTAACAGAATAAAATGTTTTAGACAAAATAGTTATGGTAAAAATAATTGATGAATTTGACAAAGAGAAATCAAACAAGTAAGCTCTTCAGTAAGATATTTAATTTTTTTTATATATAGTTAAGATTTCTTCTTTAGCCGATGAGTTTATTATAGCAATACATTTTATTTTGTGAATTTAAAGTAAGCGACTCTTTACACTATTTTAGTTTTTCGACTCTTAAGCCCATGGGCCTCAAACCTTTTACCGCCAGGGGCCTCCAACTACCTTAATCCGCCTCTGCTTTTATATGTAATTATTTTTCATAAATAGCTTAGTCCTAATCCCGGGATTTGGATAGTGTAATTCCGAAATCCCGGGATTGAAAATATAGCATGCTACTCTTAAGCAAGACAATCGAGCATTTTTAGCATGCAAACTTCCAGTGAGAAGAAATTGTATTTGCTCTAAAAAGGCTAATCAGAACAAATGTAGTCTTTTAAACAGCACATCATCAATGCCTTCAAGTAATACCCTGATAACATTGTCCAAAAATATTTGTGAAGACTAAAGCATATTACACATAGGAGGAATTGGCAGGTATGCACACCACGAATAGCAATAGGAGGAATGGGCATAATACATGAAGATTGCATAAGCAGTGGTTTCCAACGTGTCACTCCAAGTCGTCCTACCTTCATCCAATGTTGATAGATGACTGCAAGAAAACAGTTCATTTGCTATTTTAAACAGCAATGCAGAGAGCTCCCGAAAAGCATGATGACTAGAAATAAAAGAGCAAGTCTTGGCAAGATCTACAGCAGCTCCTTCCACATGTATTCAAGAGATGGCAAATGAAATGAAATTTCTCAAAATGAGGTGTGATGAATTTTACAAAAGGAATACATGCACCTCAACAATATGCAAAAGATGCAATGCTTACACATGAATGATTATCTCTCCCAGATAGTTTGAGCAGTGGATGCTTGGATGAGGAATAATGATCCACAACTTCCTGCATTAGTTTAAAGATGAGCCATCATTCAGCAGAGAAGGCATTTTTAACATGCATATTCAACATGCTTTGTCTGTCCTCTTTGCTCACTAAACTTAAACCTATTGGACTTCTTTTTTCTGGGAGCACATGAAATCTGAAGTGTATGAGATATTTACAAGCACATTGGAAGATCTTGTAGCAAGAATTTGTGCTCTTTCAAACAAAATTAATACATCATAAACATTTAAGAGGGTGGGACAGTCATTCATTCAGTGGCCACGGTAGCCGAGTGGTCTAGGCATCGGATTGTGGCTAGCATGTCATGAGATCAATCCCAGTACTGCTGAAGACCCGCCGTGTAGGGGCGCGTTGCACGTTAAATCTGTCGAGAGCTCGAACGTCCCCTGTTAGTGTGGTGTGGCAGTTAGGAGAGGGGGTGCCAGCTCAGGTGTCGTCCGCGTCACTTGACCATGGTTCAAAATTACGCAGACCGTCCCCAAAGGCCCTCGTGTAGCTGAACAGTGGGATGTTAATATTCACTCACTCGGGACAGTCATTCATTCACAAGTATGAACTTTATAACACCCCAAGTGGCTGCCACTTTGAGTACTTGCTGAGAAATTTTCTTTGAACTTTGACAGATTTAATGTGCATCAGTCCTCTTTATACTGGATCTTTAGAGATACCACAACTTAAATATACAACTACAAAAATATTACAAAAAAAGAAATTTTACATTATGTAAAGGATATTAATGTGTTAAATGTAACAATATTTTGTGTTTTCTTTATATTACGTAAAAATATTTTGAAACTGTACACAGCAAACTTATTTTCAGATTCTAAAACCTAGTTTATACATAAACTAATACAAATATATTTACCCTAATAAAAACACCTGATTCAGCTGTTGGATCCCACAGAAATTCACATATGTGAATATTATTTGGATCTTCTTTCACATCATAGAGTCCATAAGAAAAAGGAATATCTACAGAAATGTATAAAAGCAAGAAATTAGAATAAATTTTTAAAAATTTATACCCAAGTTTTTTAAAGCAAATATGTGCAGCTTTGGAATTTAAAAATGTTATGTACCAAAACACATGCGCTTTCACCCATTCATAAAGAAAATCATACCAAAAAAGTAAATTAAAATACACACTTTAACTTAATAAATGGTTGAAAATTGGTTAATAATCATTCATGAGAACATAAAAAACATTAGAAATTCTTCAAAATTTAAGATTTTTGTACAATTTTCAAAAATACTTCACTGAAATTTCTACTTTTCTTTACAATAAATCAATTTACCTATTTCAATTATTAAGAATAATATTTAAATGTTTGTGTTGGAGACATAATTTGAGATTATGGCTTGAAAATCAATTAAGTGTATACAAATAGAAGCAAGGGAAAATTACCAACAATTAAAATTTACAATAAAATATCAATTACCATTAGGGATTGCAATACCGGTATACCGAATAATGGTATTTTGAGCCATTTGTACAGTTTTGAAATACTGGTATTCACAAGGGTAAATACCGGTTTCTCGGTATTTACAAGAAATTTTTTAAATAGTTTCTTCATATGTTCAGGGATCACCAACATAGCAAAATTATGTCTTTGTGTTTATGTTATAGTGTTAATTATTGCACCATGTTTAAAATATTTTATAAATGAAATAATTTTATGTCCATATCAGAAGGTGAAGACATTAAGCATCTTTATTCTGCTCATTCAGTTGTTCTTATTTTTATTTTTCCGAGCTGGTTCTACATATCTAAAGCAACTCATTAAATCCATCATCTGATTTTTTCATTGCAAGATACAACAGGATGAAAGACTATTAATCGGAACTTAAAAATATATAGACCTATATAAATTATTTCTCTGAAAACTACTCCCAACTAAGTTTTTGTTGAAAGAGGAATAACATATCTCATCTGTGCCTTCCTTTATCCATCAACACCTGTTACTAAAATGGCTCCCTAATCAGCAAAATTAATTAGACTGTGAATACAAAGTTGCTACATACAATCAAGAGAAGTTATAAAATATCTGAATCATCCAAGGCCAAAACTGTTCTTATTATGTCTCAGAGCGATTCTGCACTTGTACAGGATTCGTAGTCTGATATTCCTATCTGAGAAACCAAGGTTGTACTTGTGAGTTTGTTATTCACATTGTATTATACTTTAGGTTTAAAATGTTTTTCAGATTCATTATATATATATACTCATAAATAATAACCCATAATAATCAATAAGAATAACTTAAAAGCACATAAAAAATCAAGTGATACTTTGGTTTTATTATTTACATATATGATGAAAAGAATATGATGGCACAATGTAAAAAATGTTCTAGAATTAAGAAGAAAAGAGACTAACCAAATCAAATTTGATCACCTTCATAGTAAATTTTCTTAAAATTTTTTACCCACAAACCAATCCACATTCAGAAGAGTTTGGTACAATTATAGAAGATGATGATGATACTAATGTCAATAGTGAAAAGGAACAGTCTCTTAAACAAAAATTAGAATTAGCAACAACTAAAAAAATTGCATCAAACCAAAATACGGTACAGAAATCAGAAGTATATCCAAAATCATCTAAGGAGAAATCGATTTATTTGAAGATGAGTGATTTAGAGGTAAATACTTGGGAAAAGTATATCGCACATTGCTTACAGTACCACCATCTAGCGTTTCGACAGCTGGTAATTTTTGCACAAAATTATGTTTCAGGCTTCATGACAGTACAATTGATGCATTATGTTTTTTAAGAACACATTTCAAACATTTAACCTTTAAAACATTAAGAACATTTCAATAATTTGTGAGTTAATAAATGAGAGTTAAATAAATAAGATATTCCTTTATTTATTTATTTTTTGTGATTCTTTATACATACTGTTATAATTTATAAGTTACAAATTATTTCTTGTGATATTTACACTAATAAAACTGGCAAGTAAAACTAAGAAAAAAACACCTGTGTTTCCTTTCTTTTTCTAAATTTTCTAATACCGGTATTGAACTTTTGGTACGATATTACAATCCCTAATGGCCATATAACTGAATGTTAAAAAATTTCTTCAGAAAATGTTAATTGTAATTATAAACAGTAATTGCTTTGTAACTGTTTCTAACTAAAATTCTAGCTATAGAGAAGGAGCCAGTAACTTTGTAACTGTGGTGTGCCAAACCAATCTACTAATATGATTCAGGGAGCCATGCAAACAGTTAGGGAATAGAAGTAAAAAATACAGATTTAGATTTTATTATATATTAATTATGCATCATTCAAAGATATTTATTTATATAAAAATAAACAACATAAAATATAATATTCCTTCAATTTAAATAAAAAAAATACAAGAAAAGTCTTTTTGTTCCAGACAAAAAAGGTACGTCATTTAAAAACAAATCCGATTTTTTCCCCCTAATACAAAAACTTTTTTTGGCTGTTGAAATAATTCATTAGTTTGAGGTTTATTAATCCTTAAATAAGGGTTTTGCCTTCATTTTAATCGAAAAAAGAAAAAATTCATTAAATTGTGAAATTTGTTAAACCGGGGTCTGACTGTATTATGAATCTTTTAAGAATGTGTGAAAATAAGAAATAAACAACATAAATATAACTATTCCTTAACATAAATAAAAAATTAAAATATTGCAAAAACTTTTCCCTGCAAACCTCTATTTAGTATTGCAATATCAGGAGTATAATTTACAATTTGACACAGGATTCTGAATGTTCAGTAGTTAAACAATTTCTTTGTGGACTCATAATATCTTTCATATGAGAAAGATTTGTTCACATAGACATGTAGAACCAAAAACAGAAAGCAGAGTACATACAATTTTTTTCAAACAATGAAATTGCTCTGATAATGACAGCAATTAAAATAACTAACGATTTATTGTTAGAGTTACCTTCCAGATTTTTTTGTAGATTGACTTAGAGTTATCTTTCCATTTCGAAATTACCCACTTCAATCTAGTCAAAAACTGACAAATTGAATGGAATTATTAATGAGTTTATTAAATGAGGTTTGATTAGAAAGAAAGATATAGGCATACAAGCTTTAAAGATTTTGCATCTTTTGGAAAATTCCTTTTTAAGTGCTTCAATGTAGGTTTCAAGTTTATCTCTGACTACAGTTGACACATTTAGAAGCGTTTTAACATTTGAGAAGTTAAAAATGGGAAGGGTGTTATGATTTTGATTTAGTAAATTCTGTTTATATCTGATATTCTTGCTAACAATCCTAGGTTTAATTAATTAAGATGTTATTATATCTGTCAGAAAAATTAATTTGCATAATCATTGCTTATCATTCAAATCAGACGAATGTTGTTCTTACTTATTAAGAAAAATTGTCCAAAAAGTGTCCCATGCATGACACAAACTTATTAGACATTATCTTTATAAAGCCAATGAACATAGGCCTATAAGAAAGAACTCACATATTCACTTTCTATTTCTTCTAAAAGATATTTAAATTGTCTGCATACTAATGAAGAACAAGACACCAAGAAATTAATTATTTTAACAGTGCTCATTTTACAGAGATTAAATGCTGTGACAAAATCCTGACAACTAAACTTTCTTGATATATTATGCAATGAAAGTCCAATATTTTATGTCCAGTATGATTTTGACAAATCCTTTTTTCTTGTCATTCATTGTAGAAGCACCAACAGCAGTTACACAAAATATTTCATTTATATTATTGTTTTTACTTTCAAATGATTTATAAATGAAGAAAGAAAAAGGTGGTACTATTAATATTATTAAAACCACCTAAAACTATATTAATTAAACTATTAATATAGTTTTTACAATACAACTTATTTCTCTTTTCTCTCAAAATTTTAATTTAATTTTATTTGGTTGCTTTAGAATTAACATAAATATATAGATATTAAGAGCAAAATGCAATTTTTTTTAGTGTTGTGGTCAAGAAATTACACAATTATTTTATTTCATACTTTTTAATGCAAATCAAGCCAATAAAAATATTCCTTTAGATTAAATCTTTTTAAAAACATTTCATTTTAAAGTTTTTATTTTCTTTTGTTACAAAAAATTTTCTGGAGTTTATCTTTCAAGTTGCTTTTGTCTTATTTCCTGTTGGCTTGCACTTGCAAGCAACTTTTCTTGAATCATTTTTTAAAAAAATTATGGAAACTAAAACCAAGAACTGGCTGTGATTCAAATTTTCAAACTGAGAATAAAGAGATTTACAAAATTTAATTCAGAGCAAAATTTGCTACTAAAGCTTATTTCTTTTGATGAATATTTATATTTCGAATAAAGCAATATCTATCTTGTCAAAATTTACTCATAACCTTAAAACATCAATTTATAACAGTCCTATTAAATTTCAGAAATACCGAGATCAGTTTAATTTTTTTTAAATGCAAAATATTTAAAAAGGTGTTTGCTATGAAATTAGATTCACTAACTATATCTGATACCCTCCCAAGCAGGGTTTTTTCCCCCTGAATTTATTTTCTATCCAAATTACACATGTTGACAGAATAACTATTTTTTAAATTATATTTCCACAGCAAAATATTGATTCCATAGCAGAATATTGATTCATTCCTAAAACACATTTATTTTTTCTCCCTTACTGTTGGTGCCAAAGCCTTTGGTGAGAAAAGGACAAGGAGGAGGGGGAATTACTACTCTCTGCAGTAATGAGTGATGTTTCATTTTACAAGTGTTCACAATCATTTTCATTTGCTTTGAATATTAGCTAAGAATAAATAACATTTAAACAGAGGACTTTTTTTTTAGCTTTTTTTTTCATATAAAGCACACACAAGCAGTTTCAGCAGAACTGTTTTATGACAAAGAATTGAAAGAAAGATATAGCTTTAAAACAAAAATGTGTTAGGTGCAGAAATAAAGAGATAGAACAATTTTATCCCATAATTTTGTAGAGTGGTGTAGAACCCCACAGACAACTACATGCCACTTCTGGCAAGCATGCTATTGGTTGCTGATGCCTGTTATAGAGCAATGCCATAAAATTAAAAAATAATATAAGAGCCTGCAAAATAAATACCAATTTCAAGGATTCGCTCTCCTGGTCTCTGGCTTTGCCACTGAGCAATTTGTTCTTTTTCAGAATATTGCAATCTCCTTTCTTGAAAACCTACACGAATAATACTCTAAAAAATAAAAATATTGAAGATGAAGATTTTTTGTTAAAAAATTTATTAAACACTTTTTTACTTTATTTACAACTATATAAGGAGTAAAAATAAGTTTCCCCATTTGACAAAAGATGGCCTAACTAGTACATTATGGTTGAATTATTTAGATGTAAAACATCATATTGTAAGTTTGGACATCTGGTATCAGAATCGCATATTTTTTGTATGATAATATTGAATTTAGAGCTGAATCAGTGTCATTTGCAAGAATTTTTTATTTATTTCTTAATTTGAAGAAATCTGCAATTGGAGATGCATTGATTTCTTACAAAAGCATATTGCGAGGTTGCTTTGAGTGAGAAAAGTTTTCATGAGTGGTTACAAAAATGTAAGAATGGTGAGTTAGACATCAAAGACAAAGAACATAGCAGATAATCATTAGAGGAAGATTCGTATCGAATGCAAGAATTTGCGCTTACATTAGGAGTGACTCAACATAAAATTTTGCATCATTTAAAATTATTCAAAAGCATGGAAATTGAGTTCCACTTGAACTGAAGCCAAGAAGTGTTGAATACTGATTTTACCAATGTGTAATACTGCTTGCCAGGCATAAATGAGAGTTTTTTGCATTGTATAGTCACTGGTGATGAAAAATGGATCCATTACAATAACCTAAAGAGAAAATCATGGGAACCATGTGGTCATGTTTCAACAGTAAACTATTCAAAGAAAAAACTCATCTTGTGTATTTGATGGGATTAGCTTCTTGTCGTACATTATCAGTTTTTTAAACTGAACAAAATCATTACTGAGGCTTTCGACCAAACACAATTGATAAGATTGATCCAAGCCCCTCAAAGAAAAACACGTCCACAGGTACTCTAAACACATAAAATTTTTTCTTCTGCATTATAATAGTCCTCTACATGTTGTGGCGAGTATTAAAACTTACTTAGAAACTCAATAGGGCAGTCGAACCCCACCCACCATATTCATTAGACATTTACCTTTCTGGTTATAATTAGTTCCGATCAATGGCACATGCCAATCTGAGCAGAACATGACATTATATGAAGATACCACAAATTGGGTCGATCCAAGGATAGGCTCAAGAGATGAAGCATTCTTCTGTTGTAGCATTTGCATGCCACCAGAAAGAAGGGGAAAAGTAGTGGCTAGCGATGGACAATAATTAAATAAAACATAATGTATTATTCTTTTGTAATAAATGCCCAATTCCTGATAAAAAAAATAGCAGAAACTTATTTGTACTCATTATAAATAATATATGTTAATTACTAAATATATGAATATCAGTGCCCTTTAATAAAGAGCATATTAATATTGACATGGCTTGATTGCAAGACAAAATTGTAGAAACTTTTCCAGAACCTCAATGATCAAAAATTTAAAAAAATAATAATAAATAGCTATTATGCAAAAATATTACTGTAGTGATTTGATAAATTCAATATAGTTAATTATGTATTTATTTTTAAAAAAACTTTCCCCCTTGATTTGAAGCATTCTGACATTTACATTTTCAGAAATCAATAATCAATCAATCAATACTGATAAATTTAGTATTATAGAATTTAAAAAAATCGAAACTTTTAATAAGCAATCACATTTTTTTAAATAAGGGTCAATTTCTTTTCAACATTATCTTTTAAAAATATTTTTCATTAATTTAATTGTTAATCAGAGATTCTGGTATAGCATTCTGAAATAAGAATTAAATAATTGTAAATAAAGCAAGGATAATTTATAGTAATGAAATAATTTACCTTCAGCAATTTACCTCTCATTTCTGTGAGATCTCCTAGCTTTTTCAACTTTACCTCATATGATTGTCCTATAACAGAAAGAAAAATATCACATGACTATACTTTTTACGGATTTCCTTTCATTAAAATGTAATATGTCATATACTGTATATTTCCGAGTATAAGCCATAAATTTTTGTAACTTTTTTTCAGATGAAAATAACAGCATCCTCTAATCTGCTAATCTTGGGGAAAAAGGTAGTTTAGGAAAAACGGGTGTTGGTAACATTTTTAAAATTACAGAAGATTTTGTACCCTCATTTGGCTTTTTGGGTTTTGAGAATTTAGGATTAATTTTTAAAGAAAAAAATCCCCATTTCAGTGACTATAGCAAGCAGTTAATTATAGAAATTTAATATCAGTAATAAATGCATCAGATTTTAAAGAAAATACAAAAACATACACAATCACAACAGAAAATAACAAAATATCAACACAAAAATAAATCACATAAACTAATTTTTCATATTTTAGTCACTTTTTTCTGTTAATTTTTTATTCTAATCCTATAATAATTTTCAATATAGATTGAAAATTCTACATCATTCAGATTTCTTTTTCTTAACTCTTTATATGTTCAACAAAAATAAAAGGCTTTAAAATTCAGAAAAGTCTTTCAAATTAGAAAAAATCTTTCTAATTATATTGAAGAGCATGTTGGATCTAATTATAGAAGGATATTCTCTAATAAAAAATATGATGAAGAAGCAAAATCTACAATCTTTTATTCAATTTTACAGGATGTATTAAGCAAGTCAAGATACAATTGGTAGATTGATTTAGAATTAATGTTACTTAAAAGGTAATAGCAGCTGTATAAGGTGACAGATCTCGCAATTTTGAAGCATGATCACGTGATCAACACACTTTAGAGGTGAAATAATATAGTTTGTTTTTGAAAAGTTGATAAAAAAAAAAAGGTTTCACAGAAAACAAACCTCTTTTTATGTATCTAATGTATGATTCATTTGATTTATTTAATGCAAAATTTCTAAGGAACAAATTAAACATGTTATTTCAAACATATTAAAATGCTATTTCAAAAACAAAAGTATATAACACTCATAAAAAAAAAAATCTGCAGATGTTTTAAAAGTGTTAATAAGATTGTAAATATTAAAAATATATCAAAGAAAACCTGTCATCTTTTGCTGATACTTTTCAATAATTTCAAAAAATGGGATGGGAGGAACAAAGAAAAAATTAACATATAAAACAGATTGAAAATCACAAATTAAAAACGAATTTTCATATAAGAGAATAATTCGGAACACAAGTGTTGAAGCGTTCAGCTTGCATATAATTTTAAGTTCACATTTATTTGCTCCCCTTACTAAATTCTTAAAATGAAGGCTAATAAAGATATATCAAATATTATAATGATAAAAATATTACTAATTCTATTTAATAATCTTACACCGCTTATTTCCACATCTGTTGCTTAACAAGAAAAAAAAAAGATTAACATATGCTGTATAAACAACACACAGACCATTACGTCTTAGTGAAAACCTTGGATACTTCTTTAAAATTAGAAATAATAATTCATTAAAAATATACATTTTTTACCAAAAGATTCTATTTATCATAAGTAATTTTCTAAAAGAGGATTTGAGAATTCTTAACATTTGATGCAAATGGAACCCCCCACTATATTTTTCACAATTACCCATATTAAAACTTATTATTTTATACACTATTTTTACGATTCTGCAACAAAGAATGTACTTTTGTATTCTGAATACAGAATTTCGTATTCATAGAAATATATTTACATACTTTAATGAAAGAAAAATGAATAAAAAATCATATTAACCTTGATTTAAGTATGTCATTGTTTCTTCATTAACTTTTGTTGCTATTGATGTAGCAGCACCTAAAACATACTGGAAACCAGTATTTTTTAAGTTTGGAGATAAGTCTCTAATTATAAAAGGTGGAGACTGATCAGAGATCTGTAACATATGGCTTAACATACTTGGACTTAACACAGAAACTGCAGTAACAGATGGAGAACCAGTTGTTCTAAGGTCGGGTACAGAGGAACTATGTCGACATCTGAAATTATATCATAAAAAGTCATTTTCATTCACATAAAAATTTATCACATTGAACCATGTGATATAAATAAAATATATTAACTATTTTGAAATTAAAAGAAAATGAATATTTATAGAATACAGAATTTATTTTTTTCATAACAGGAAAAAACAAAACTCTCCTAAATAAGATTGGATAAAAATTCACGAGATTATACAATTTTGGAAACAGAAATTATAACTTTTAAAAGAAATAAAACAGATAGTCAAATGATAAGAATATTTTTAATTAAAAACACACAATTGCAACCAATGAGAAATATAACTCTTAACTTTTAAAACAGTAATAATTGTTATATTTAATTATTTATTTTAATTTGAAAAGTCTAGTTTAATGGTCATAGCTAACGTACAAAAAGGAAAAGGAAGTACACATTGAAGGTCAAAGCTCTGTGAACATTATTGGAAATTATAGTGGACTTCAATTACTGTCTAGTGTTTAAAAATTTTAAAAAAAATGTTCAAAATTGAAATCATGTCTGTGTGATCATGGGCTGCTGGAGAAAGAAAGGCTTTTCACAACCCTGATGTCAAGGGCCATGAAGAGCGAATCGCACGATTACAGACATGTGATCACAGTCCTGATTGGGTAACTCTCAGCATTCAAAAAACATGTGAAAATAAAAGTACACAAATATTTACCACATTACTCTCCCTCAGGTCAAAATAATTTGATGAACTAGCAAGAGATGTCAATGTTTCCTTAGCAATCTGAATATGACATATGTTAATGGCAAATAGTGTAAAATAAATGCAGCAAATCAAACACATGGACTGCCAGTGATACTCCTGCTTTTAGCTATGTTATGTCCATATTTTCTCATAAATCTAACATCAAAGACCATTCTTTTAAATAAAAAAAAAATAGACATCTTCCCTTCAAGGATATGGTGTAATACATGACAGATACAGACTTCTAAGTAAAGGAATGCAGTATTAAACTTAAGACAGAAGTATTTTGAGAAGTGTGTGGTGCTGATGCACTCACACTTCTCAAACAGGGACAACTCTTTTTATCAAGATCAATACTCAAATTTTCTCTGAAATCTTTTCTCTAATAATAAAATACATTATTTGAATAAAAATAATGAATAATTTTGTAAACTATACTTAATCCCAGTCCAATTTTGTGTTAAAATATAAAAATGTTTGCCTTTTTGTTTATTAATAGTGAAGAAATAAAGTTGAATAAATTTACAAAGTATTGCTAATTTTACATAAAAATGTATTTTAAGCTTTTTACACAAACAAGTATTGATTAAATGGATTAAAAAATTTTCCCCCTAGCTCCTTCATATCTAAAACTTCATATTTAGAGCAACAGTGTTACAACATTGGTAAGTTAATTATTATAAAAAACTGGAACAAAACGGCAAGTTTTTTCTTTTCAGCCCACCCTAATATGCAGCTCTACATTGAGTTTTGGGCTCTTTTATATCATTTGTGACTTCAATTATCTCAATATTTTTATTTTTCAGCACTAGTAATCATTGCTTTAAAACTATGTAAAAAAATATCCTTTTGTCAATACTTGGAAAAAGCAAGTAAACACATTATATTACACTTCAGTGATCCTTAAATTAAATTCTTTGATAAGTTTGTTCTTTTCATAATAGAAAATAATATTTGTGAGATAATTTTCAGTTTTTGTGGTAAACCAATTAGAAAAAGAAAATTGATTTTACCTTGTCACAGTCATAAATCATCTATGGCAGTAGGTCATTACTAGTCCTTTCTAAAATCAAACATCATAAAACTTTAGCTTGATGACATGAAAAAAACCATACCTTGAACTTTGGGAATTTTCAGAGTTTTCTTTCTCTTCACTGCTGACACAAAAACGTTTAATAGCACTTGAAACTTCTTCCTCTGAACTTAATGCAAGACGAGTTTTCTTAGCTTGTGTAGAATATGAACTTCGAATTGGATCCACAGGAGGAAATGGGCTTTCTCTAGATGAGGTATCACTAAAGTAAGAAATTTATTTAAATAATAGAAGCTCTCAAATAATATAAAAATAAATAAGGAGTATTATGGATAAATTTTTAAATTGTTATTTTTCACCAGGGGAAAAAAATATTTCTAATGTTTTTGCAATAATTATGCAACAAATATAAATACATTATTCTTTTGAAATTTTTCTATAATTTTCCCAGTTACTAACCCTGAATACTTTATGCATTGTAGAAACTAATTTTGATTACCTATTTAAAATGCATAATCAAATGGATTGGTCTCCCCTTTTCCAGAAAAAAATGGTATATATTTTAAAAACATAAAATAGTATTTAAGAGGAAAAGTTACAAGCAATAAAAACAGGTTTATATATTACAGTTTCAAATTTTGTAAGGTATTTCCCACCTTTATGCTTAACAAAACCTCAAAAAGTTAAGGATTTAAAAGAAAGAAGGGGGGGGGGGAAGAAAGATGAGATTTTTACTTAAAGTAGAAAACATTTTATTGGAGAACTGGAACTGATCTGTAGATTGGTCATATTTTAAACATGACATGTTGTGAATTATGGACCAGGTGGTCTGAGTGGGTGGGTTCCACCACGTTTAGACCCCACATGGTCTATCACGACAGAAACCATATGTAACGGATTCTGCCTCAGTCTTAATCTGGAACTGGGCTTCGGCATCACGAGATGTGCTGTTTACTCGTATACTTTAAGTCTTAAACTTGTTCTTGGCTTCAGCGTACCAGTGCCGTTGTTTACCAGGAATTTTTATCTTGAATATTAGAAATTTATTCTCCCAAAGTATTTCAGTCTAATAATTGTTTAATTTGTTAAAGATTGTTAAGTTTATTGTTGAAAGTTATTGTTACCAATAAATCCAGGAAAAAGCCAAATTCTAGGACTCGAGAATAATATTATTTTATAACATTATACACACTCAACAGTATTTATTTCATGAAATACATATAAAAATTTTAATTATTCTTACAAAACTATAATACTTGAGACAAAGAATCATTTTCAAACTATTCTAAGCAAATTTTGAAAAATGAAAAGAAGATTGCAATTAATCATGTATATTTACAGAGATAAAACACACACACAACTTAAGGTATAATTTCACTAAAAGGTTACCCATTTTCATGTGCTCCAGTATATTCAGTACTAGATACACTCTGTATCAACGAATGCAATGGTGCACTGTAAAAATAAATAAATGAAATAAATAAAAAGTGATTCAGTATTCTTACAATTTAATCTAAAGACAATAAAAATTTTAAGAATATCAAAAGAGATAGTTTTTCTTTAAATGTGCAGAAATAAATAAATCATTGAAGAACTTCTTGGAGGAATTTCTATACGCAATTTCTTAGAACAACTTTTAAAGAGTACACCAGATCTTTGAAGATGGAAGCAATGTACAAGTACTTTTTTAATCTACATTTTTTTCAAAAATATAAAGTACTAATAATGCAAAAAACCAAATTTAATGAGAAAAATAAAAATCTGCTATAAAAGGAAAAGAATTTATTCTGATGGAGAGTTTGACAATGCTTTGAATTGTTTTTTTTCCAAAAGGCAAATCTAAAAGGCATGGTAATTTTAGGCAGTTGGAACTCCCATGTTTCATGTGAGAGAGTAAATGCAATCATGTCACATTACAAATATAGTTTGAAAAACCAAAAAAACACGCTTTTATACTGAATTGAACTAAAAAGTAAAAAAATAATTCTTAATAAAGAATAAAATGATTAACGAGAAAATGAATGTCATTGGGGTAAAAGTGTGGGGTGCTTTGTACTACATTTTTACACTAATTCAGCTTTTCGGAATAGAAGTCAAAAATTATAACAATTGATACATTTATAGAACACCCCACGCTTTTACCCCAATGACATTCATTTTTTCGTTAATCATTTTATTCTTTGTTAAGAATTTTTTTACTTTTTAGTTTGATTCAGTATAAAAGCGTGTTTTTTAGTTTTTTTCAAACTATATTTTATTTTTCATTTTTTTTAGTTCGAACTAGAATAAAAGCGTGTTTTTTAGTTTTTTAAACTATCATTTATTCATTGTTAAATTTATCCTTGAGTTTGATATTTGTAGCTGGAGTTACATGGTTCAAGAATTAGTCTTGCTCTTCAATGGATATTAATTAATGGGTCTGAAGTGTATTTATTCTCTCTGTTTACGAGGCCTTGGATGAGTCCAGTATCGAAATATTAGATTCCGCCTCTTTTGAACAATCAAACAAATAAAAGTGTAAAAAGAAGAAAAAGTTCGAATTAAAATTTTTTTTAATGTACCATTTTTTTATACGGACTAATAATTATGAAATTTCTCCTTTTCGTTTTTGTTTTCTTTTTTCACATTTTCTTGCATTGCCATCGACTTCTGGGCTATGGTCCAAATTTCAAGTCTCTAACCCCTCAGAAAGTCACACAGTTTAAAATCAATTACAAAATTTCACCTGGACAGACATTAAAGAAAGCGAGTTAATAAAAACATGGTAATATGAAGTGTCAATTGTTCCTACACCTTTTAAACGTGTTCCTTTCATGTTAATTCGTATCTTGACTTCTAAACGTATTGCTTTATAAAAATAAAAAATATTTAGCAGTTAGAACGCAAATTATTTTTTTCACATGCACAAGCCTTTTTTTTCTTCATTTTCAGAAAAATGTTTACATTATGGTTAGAAATTGCTAACACACACCCACCCTCCAATTTCTCAGATACAGAACACTTTTTTTGTTTTATTTCTATTAACCGCAAGTGTATTTTATACTTGCATAAAATTAGCTTTAAATTCAAAACACTAGTTATAGGGTTACACCTTATTCTTTTAGTCGCTTAATCTGAAATAAGTTGCCTAATCTGGAAATGATGTATGAAATTAGTCGCCATATCTGGAAATGGTACATGGAACAAGTTGCCAAATTTAAAAATGATATATGCAATAAGTCACCATATCTGATTATCCTTATTCCTGACGATCCTGAAAAGGATAATGGAACAAAATTATGAAATTATTGTATTGTCATCGGTCCTTGACAAGTGTGCGAAATTTCGAAAGAATCCGATCTTTTAAAGTGGGTAAAAATAGAGTTCTAAGATTCCGTTACATGCAAGTGAAACTTATAAAAGCGTGTTAAAAAGATACAGTTCTTTGTAATACTATTAAAATTTGGAATTTCTGAAACAATATCAGAATACAGTTGGACCCTCTACTTAATGACCGAACATTTAGACCATTAATTCGAGGGTATTTGTTACAACAGGGTCCAAAGAAAAACACAAATCTTTCACATTTACCTTTTGGAAATTCTATAAGCAACTACACAAAAAATATCCATAGTTAGGAATTAAACACATTTTATTCACCAGTTAAAAATACCATCAGTGAATCATTACACATCAGTTAATTAGAAAATTTTAAAATACTGACTACTAGATGCTTGAAAATGTTATCGATTCCTGACTCGAAAAAGTTCTTTTTCAACTTCCAAGCAAAGAAGAAAATATTGCATCATTTACATCGTGCTGCACAAGAGAAAGGTATGTTTCCACAGTTTCCAAACAATGCAAAGCATTAGAAAATGTAACAGTTTTCATCAAAATTTAATTATCAATTTAATTCGTTAAATAGGGGTTCGTTAAATCAGGATCCAACTGTATTTTTTTTTTTTTAAATGACTTTAGAATAAAACAAATCTATAACAGTGACAATTTTTTTTTCCCTTGCCAAATACCAAAAAAAAAAAAAAATATTCCACACAAAAAAAAAAAGAGAAATAACAGGTATGTTTAAAAAATAAAAAAAAATACTGGTTAAATTTAAAAACTGTTATAGCCTTAGATTGAAAAAATTCTTAACAAAAATGAAAAATCTGTTGGTAAATTAATGTTACATTATTGGAGGGAAATGGCAAGCTAATGTGTATAGTAAGGATTTCATCTAATATAATGTAGTTAGCTCTCATATAATGTACAGCAAAATACATACCTCATGTCATAATTTTCAGTACCAAGTTCAATACCCAAACATGACAAGCTACCTTCAAAATCAGCAGCTAAAGCCACATCAATAGCATCTCCTGCCCAGGTCTGAACAGAAGACATAGCTCCCTTTTTTATTTATTATCTGTGAAATAAATATAAATAAAATACTTCAAAATATAAATTAAAATACTGCAAAAGATATTTCAAGTAAAAAAAAAAGAGTATAATACATAATAAAATAAAATATTTTTCCAACATAAAATGCTTGAGTTTGCTGTTTTAATTGGTCATTTTTACCCAACCCTAGGAGCAACAACAGCAGCAAAATTACTTACAATAATCATTTTACATTGTGTTTTCATAAATTAAAATTTAAAGGACAAAACTACATTTTGCAATTGTTCACACTTTAGAAATTAATGTTAATTGTATATATGGGTAATTGCTATAATAATGCTTACTACAATAATTGAAAATTTTTAGAAACAGAAAGCCAGTAAAAATTATGAAATTTAATACTTGCTAATTCTTATTTTTAAGCCAATATCTCACAAAATGAAAGTTGGAGAAATTATCCATGTAGAAAATCCTAACAAAATGAGGTTGTATTGGCCTTTAGCTAAAGTAGAATTATTACCAGGTCGGAATGGTAACGTTAGAATCTTGAGGCTGAAATGGGGTAATACAGAGATAATTTGTCCTATTCAAAGGTCATTTCCTTCGGAAATACAGACTGAATAGCTTCCAATAGTAGTTGTTGGTATGGAAAAGGTTCCAGAGTCATCGACCCCGTCTGAAAAGCCAGTAACCTCTACTGATCAAGAAGTCAACCCCAAGTTGACCAAAGTAACTCCAGCTAAGGACAGTTGTAAGTTTTTGAGGTGTGGACGTTAGATTAAACCGCCTCAAAAACTGAACTTGATGGTCTTCTTTGAGTTACAGTTGATTTAAAGGGGGGGGGGGGGGAGTGTGCGCTACGTCAGCATTAAAAATAAGAAAGCTATAATCGTTTGGCAAAGTAGATAAACAACTCAACAAGATAAATGTAAAAAATGTTTTAATTTGCTATTCTATTAATAAAAGATTTTATGTGAATAAATGATGGCCTAGTTTGTTTCTTGGTGCCGTAAAATTAATTTAAAATATAACTTAAATATGAATATAATTCATCGGGACCGAGCATTTTGTTCATTAATTCAGGTTAATTCGTTACATCAGGTTTAAAATACAAATTTTATGCATTTACCTTTTGGAAATTCTAAAAGCAACAACACAAAAAGCATCCATAGTTAGAAATTTTGTACTTTTTATCCACCAACTAAAAATACTATTGGTAAATAATTATATATTAGTTAATTGGAAATTTTAAAATACAGACTAATTAGATGCTTGAAAATTTTTTGATCCCTAATTTGGAAGAGTTTCTTTTTGACTGTGCAGAGAAGAAAATACTGCATCATTTAGATCCTGCTGCATATGTTTTCACAGTTTCCAAAGTAAAATATTAGGAAATGAAACAATTCTAATAGAAGTTTCATTATCGATTTCTACATTAGAATAGGAATTAACTGGCTCCCACTAATCAACAATTTCCTCAATTTCAGTTACACAGAGAAAAGGTTACACATCATCAAATGTATCGTAATCGTAAAAATCTTAAAATATGCCTCGTGTTGTGGATTGGGATGAGATAAAGGAATTTCCTGTCCAGGCACACACGATAGGTTACACTCATCTGCACCTGTAAAGTCTCATAATAGTCTTCAGGCTTTCCAGATGAAATTTGTTGCTTACAAAAGAAGTCTTATCTGTTCCAAGGATATGTTCTGTTTCAAAAGAATATATCGTTTGAAAAAAAAATGATTTTTTTCTAATACAATCTAATAAAAATTTTTCTAACTGCTGAAATAATTCATTAATTTGGTGTTTATTATTCGTTAAATAGGTTTTTTTTTTTTTTGCCTTTATTTTAATCGAGGACAGGGAAAAATCCATTATGTCGCGAAATTCATTAAATAGAGGTTCATTTAATTGGGGTCTGACTGTAATTATAAAAAAAGGATTTGGGTGATTGTGTCACCCTGAGTGACCATTAATGTTAGTATCAAGTATGCAACTTCTCCAGGGTTAAAAGAATTAGTTAACTTAAATATATACATTCAAACATAATTTTATATTCATATATACAAACATAATTTTGCCATTCATTCAAGACAAAGTTATAAATTCATATTAATTAGCTGGGTATACTTGTTCACTTTAAAATGGAGAATGAAATATTTGATATTGCAAGATAAAAGTTCACCCAATAGTTGGTAGGGTTGAATGAATTTTGATTTATCTATGTTTGATTTATATCTAAATTTTAGTGTGATTCTTACATTTAATTAAATATCTGCAAAAACAATCACAACCATATTTTGAGAAATCTAGTACAAAAACTGCTAAAGAACTTTTGGTGACAAATCTCGCAAATTTGAATCTTAGTTAAATGATGATACAGCACAAAATTATACCTGATTTAGTGCTATACTTGGATAAGAAATTCTTTCTACAACAACTGGATTTAAAAACACTTGTAATCTTTTCAAAATGTATCAAATCTCTTAAAACTTTTGATTTCATTAATTTTTTTGCAAAAAAATCTATACCAACATTAAAATATACATTAGTTAAAAATTATTCATTTAACATTTTATTTAATATAGGAGCAAAATCAATCATAAAAACCTTTTTTTGTGAAATACTTATTTAAACCAAGAATGAATGTTATAAGTTAAGTATTATACACAAAGTTATGCAGCTCTCATAATATATTGCTACAAAATATAAAGAACTAGTTTGAAAAGAATCTCTCAAAATGTTAATTTTCTTGTCATTTATTTATAAAAGGAAAAGAATATGAGTAGATAAAGTTCATTCAAACTTCATGGATAGTAATTCACAACAGTTTTATAAAATACGTTAAAATATTCAAAAATGTAGGCATCCCCCCCCCCCAATATTTCAATAATTTTAAAATTTTGCAAAAAGAAGCATATTGAATACAAAAATTTAAAAATTAACATACCAAGCATTTTTTGAAGAAAAGCAAGTTTAGCTATGGTGGTTCAGCACTAATATGTTATAAAAATAAACTAGTATCAAATTAATCAAAAATTATTCATTCTTGGTGTTAAAATTCATTGCCAATAATTTTAATTGATGCATTTACTGATACTTTTAGAACTAATTTGTTTTCACGTTTATAAAACAAAAAATAGTTTACAATACATGTTAACATATTTATTCATCAATGAGAAATATGGTGGTACTATTATATTTACTACATGTCAGTGCTTAGGGTTTTATGACAACCTATTTTAATCTACAGGACAAACAAAAATTTGTTGAAATTCACTAAAGGTCACCAATGGCATTCAATTAATACAAAAATGAGAACTTGTATACAAAAAAAAAGAAGAAAAAAATGGTAAGTTCAAATAAACTACATGAACTTGCGGGGAATTTCAACAAATTTTTATTTGTCCCATAAAATGTTAAGCAATTATTCTTAATCAAAATTTAGAATGTCCCCACTTTTATGAAATTATTTAGAAATGAAAATCCTTTTTTATAAATATATTATTTTTTATTATAAATTGCAATTCCAAATTTTATTCACAAAAATAAAATTTAATTTCAAGGTTTTTAAAATTAACATACATAACTCTAAAACAGACTTTAGTAGTAATAGTAATTCTTGTTTAATATATATTCTCATATAAGATATATTTAAACTAAATTATTATGCTTCCATACCTTGAGTAAAAATCTGATGTTCCAAAAAATATTTGAAATTATTTCAAATCATACATCTCTAATATCCAGATGTCAATTATTATACACTATCTGAAAAAAGAAGAAATCCATTAAATAAAGAAATAGGATTAAAAATATCAGAAAAAAATTGCTGTAGATTGCATTGAAATAATTATATCTAAAAAGAAATAAATTCTTGTGTATGGGTTGCTTAAATCAAAATCTGATTGCTTCTGGTCTGATATACAAAAAAAAAGGGAAGAATCCAAATAAAAAATACTTTATTTCTTAACCCAAAGAATACTTAACATTAGTTCATTTCTTGATAGAAATAAATTTATTCATCATCATAGCCTTATACATTAAATATATCGATTATTCAATATACTATACAGAAAGATTTCCACATTAAGTTTACTACTTAGAGTTTTAACCTTTTAGATTTGTTACATTTACAAGAATGGTTCTTTCAATTTAAAGACTTCATTAAAATTTTGTTTAAAAGAACGCATTTTTTTAAAAAAAAACATGGAAGATAAAATTGTGCATGCAAAATATTTTTTACTTATATTTCGAATAAGCGATGAATTTATAAAAATAAATAAAAACATTAGCTACACAACTAAAATGCCAAAAAAATGTTAAAGGAAAGTAGACAGCATGACATTTATAAATAGGTCAATTTCATACTCTGACAAGAAACTAATTATTCGTAAATAAGGGAATTAGTTCATTTTTGCAATAAAATTTATATGATATATTTAATAAAGTCACATTAAATTAATAAAATTTTGGAAAGTGAATGTCATAAAATTTTAATTAGAGAAAAATTATGAATATCAATGCTAAAACATAGTATTAATATAATCATTGAACAAGATACTGAGTTGCATGACAATGAAATATGCTTTTAAATATCAGTTGAACTCATTCAGAATTTTCATTATATGATTAAAAATAAGAATTATGAAACATACAAAACGTTTCCCTCTTTTGGAGAGACGCAAAGACCTCTTCAAAATAAACAATAAGTCAGAAAATATTATATTTAAACAATCTTGTGCAAAAAAACTTTGAAAGATTTAAAAAGGAAAAACTGATTTTGTCTTCGATATTTCTAAAATCATTAAAATGTAGACATAAACACTCATCGTAAGAAAATAATGATTTGTTTATTTATTTCCTTTTTTTAGAGAATAAAATAAAACAAACCACAAACTTTATAGGAGATGCAGAACGCCAATCAACAAAGCGTTGAGTGTCACCACGAGGATTGCAAAACTTGCGGAAAGCTTTATTTTAAAAATTTCATAAAATATTAAATATGTAAAACGAATTAAAGAATATCAATCCACATCATAACCATAATTTTTTCCCCCCACAAATGACGAATATTTTTAAGAAAATTTTAAGAAATGCATAGATTGACAGAAACATGCATAAGTAGACAGAAAAAAATACTTAAAAGATAAAATATAAATTGTACCGAAATAATAACAATTATATCATCTCTATTTAAAAATAACTGTAAACATAGCCATACTATTCATAACTTGATTTTAAGTGAAGTGTTTGGCAATATGATATGGCAACATTTATTTGAATCGTGTTTCTTGGTGAAGTGTTGAAAATGGCGGACAAGGATGATACTTCGGAGCCAACAATTGCTAATGACTTGGTGGTAACCAAGTATAAAATGGCGGGAAAAATGGTTGACTGTAAGTATTTATAATATATTGCATGAATAACAAATATTTTGTGAAAATACTTCAGGTATCTTTTAAAGTGGGGGTGCCGGTTCATTACCCTTTATGGAGAGCCATGTGCTCGTATGAAACATATGATTGCTTGAAAAAAATATACATGCATTTTAAATCAGTTAATAATCTGATAAAAATAATCAATTGATTGTAAACATGTAACTTCTTAAACTTTATGATTATTTGAATATTAAATGGCTATTATTTGTGTTAGCCTTCAAATGAGATTTGCTCATTAAATTTCTTTCATTACGTATATTATTTACTTTTCGCAAAATTTCCTTTTTAGTTAGTTTTTTACTTCCATCTATAAATAAATGTTATCACATTTCCATTCACCTCGAATACATAATTAAATAACCCACATTAAACAGTCAAACGAGAAATATCCCTAATCATAACTTTCCTACTCATACATTTTTTATACAGTTAATTTTATTATCATTAGAGATCTGAAGTATTCGTGATGGTGATTTCAAAATTTTTTATTTCTGTGGTTAGAAAAACTGAATGCTTTATATTCAAATAGTAGGAATGTAGTATTGAGTTTATGAAACTGTATTCTGTTGATCCAGTTTTCGTGTGTAATTGAGTGGAGTTTCAGGTTAACACAGTAAAGATACACAATTACCACTTTCTGGTACGAACACATCACAACAGTGCCAACGTTACAAATAACTAGCCAATTTGGCAACTGTTGGAAATGAATTTAGTTTTGTTAGAAATAAATCTTAACACTTTTTCTTTGAAGATTTCCTATTAAATTTAACTATCCATTAATGTTTACAAAATTTTTAAGGGGTGCTAAACAAATTGATTGAAAAATGCATTCCTGGTACAAGTGTCATTTCCATCTGTGAAGCTGGGGACCAATTATTAGAAGAAGAAACTAGCAAGGTATTTAAAAAAGAGAAGGGAGTAAAGAAAGGTATGTAATTATATCTTTTGAAATTTTTTTGCTTATTTAGCATCAAAAGTGTACATTTTAGTCTTTTTAAAAAAAAAAACTCAGATATTTACTGTGAATAAAATTTTATTTGTGCTTTTGATTTTACTAATTGATTCAAAGTTAACCATAGTATTGTAGTAACACAGGTTGGTCATAAAATGTGTTAAGAGCCCTATAGTTAGTGTTCTTATTACTATCCATGAATCCAAAGATCTCTAAAAATGATAAAGGAAAAGGAGTAGCTTCAATTAGCCCTTAAGATTAGGGGTACCTAAAGGGAAGAGTTTGACTTAACCCCAGGTGCCTGTCTGTCTTAGCTTAGCATAAAAGTATGGCCTTCACGTCTAGGGTGGCCCTACCAGGTGAAAATTTGGTGCTAGTTTGATATCCTGGGTCTATGTGCTAAGTTGTTGTTTATGGTTCGCCAAGATGGGCAATAACATTACAATATGGTTACCTTGATATTTTTAACATCTGGCAATGTGGTTGCCATGGGGATAACGTATATTAGAAATAATTTTTATTTGCTTTTTCTCGTAGTAACCCTTCAGAAAATTTTAATTCGATTTCTTTTACAATTTAACCATTCTAATTGCATTTGTTCTGTCTTGCAAACAAGTCTTCTGTTTTATTTTGTGCTATTTTCGAATGCAGATATTTCTTATATAATAAGTAGTAGGATATTTTTTTTTAAAGGAATGAGTGTTGTACTTTTAGTTATTGCTATAAATATATATTGTCAATTTTCACTTTATTTTACTTTTTAAAAATGCTTTTTTAACGTTCCTTGTTCGATGAAATTTGTTGAAGGATTTTGCAGTTTTTGGAACATTGCACGTTTGCAATACTTTTTATTTGATATTATTCATTATTAATTCTAATATACAGCCTGTACTTATTTTATTAATAATATTAAAATACAATTGTTATTAAATGTTGTTTATTTATTATGATGTTTATTCAAAGTTATTTTTTTGTTTTGTTATTTATAATTATGTTAAGTGATTATTCTTATGTATGCTTCTTATTACAATACGGTGTGGTTAATCTTTTTTATAATTACTGTTATATTATGATACTTATATAAAATAATTGTTAAATCATACTAAATGAAGAAAAATAATTATTACTGTATAATATAATTTAAAATTATATTCAAAGATTATTTATTATATATTGCATAATATTACTATTAGTGAATATTTTTTTAGATTATTTTGATATTTTTTTATTAATCTTGGCTATTCTAAATTTCTTTCTATATTCTTGATTTGAAATAGATTTTACTGTATTTCAAAAGTTCTTTAACATTATTTTCTTGACAATCTTCTACCACTACACCACCATCTTGAATTCCATTCCAAAGACATGCACTGCTTGGCGTGATTCTTTATCGCACCAAGCAGCGTTTGGTGTGTAGATCCAGAATATCAAACTAGTTCCGAAAATTCTCCTGGTCTACTTAGCCCATACCATCCAAGTACACCTCTCTGCCATTTAGAGATAACAAACAGGACATGGAGAGGCTGTAAAGTATTGGAATGAACATAATCAAATTTGATAGGCATACATTGGATGGATATTTCAATTTCTTTTTTAGAAAAGTACCCAGAGTCACCTTTTTGGGGAAGTGGTAATTTTGCAGAAGTATATGAATAATGAATGATTAAATGACAAACACAACACAGCAATTTTATTAGCAACAAATATTGTTATTTACTAATGAGATTCAACGTAACAACTATTGTTATACTCCTAGAACTGCTTAGATATTTTCCATAACACCTAGCAACATATCAGATTTTTTGCATGTAACATTGCAGTATTGATGGTCATATCCTTGATACACAACACACATAAGAAGCCCCAATGACCATAAATATCAACTACAATGGCCATACCTTAGGAGATACACTACGATGATCCTGTTATCAGAGAAATTTTGCTGTACATCAAGTCCAGTGTATAGTGGTGCATCATGCTGCATAAAATGTTGTTGAATCTTTAATAGTCTCGTTGCTGCGGTTGAGGAATCTTGAAGTTCAGTAGCATATTGATATACCTGTCAATAACGATATAGGTCACTGTTCCACTTTCATGATTTTCCTCATGAAAGTGAGGACCAATAATTAAAGATGTTGTAAAGCCACACCATTGCTGACTAATCACTTTGTGTCCATGCCCTCAAAACTATACTATAGTTCTATTTGTCCTTTTCACAACTTTAACTGCCAAAGTTCATGATGATTAGCATTGCCATTCTCAATCTGCTGATTATACATTTTGACTATAAAGCCTCCTAAGGTAAAAGGCATTACCAGGTAGGTGGCCTCAAAATAATTTTTCCAGTCTCTTTATACTCATGATTGCTACACAGAACATGATTTTGTAAATTTCTATATTTTATTCAGTAAATGACAACCAAAAGTCAGCGATAATGACTATCGGTGTAAATGTTTTTAAGAAATAAAAATTCTGTAGTCTATTGTATACACCTATCAATATCTATCCAATACTTTACTTATAAAAAACTCTAAACACATAATTACTTGTCCTCTTTTCTTTTCTTTTTTTGCTATTGTTTAAAATAAAAGCGCCACATAAGTTTGATATACTGATTTAAAATTTTTTTTTTTTAAAGCGCTTTTTTCGGGTGATTCTGGCTATCCTGATTCCTTCTATTTTCTGGTTGGGTTCTGCAGGCCTTTTGTTTTATGGCGGGTTTTCTAGTCAGAGCCATAATTTTGTTTATATGATTCTCTAACGTCCTTCTTTTCATCTTGGATTTTCGACTGTTCAGACATAGATATTTCTGGACAAGAATTCACTGCCTTCTTTCCTATTATTTCTTAATATTTATAATTTCTTAATAAAATTTATAATCTATTAAAAATATTTATTTAATATTATTTATTAAAGTTTACTTTTAATTATTCATTAGGTTGAATAATCTTTCACACATTAGGTTGTATTTCAATTCTTTCAGTATTATTTTATTTCGTATCCCATATTATTTGTTAATATTTCTTTTTTAATTACTGATAAGTTATTTAATTATTGATTAGGTTGACTTATTTCTGTCACTTTATTAGGTTATATATTCTTTTATTATTGCCTTTATCCATATTATTTAATATTTATTTGTTAACGTCCATTTTTACTTATTGATAAGTTATTCCAGTTATTGATTAGGTTGACTATCAATTCTTACATTATTATTAATTTACCAAGAGGTTAATTTAAATTTTAAAAACTTGGTTATTTTATATACCTTTGAATATTATAACTTGTTCCCTCTAACCATGGGACTAGTTGCAGTGCTTATCCCAAGTTTTAGAAAGTTCTGTCAGAAACAGTTTCTTTTTCTGGAAAAAGGGCCACATTTGAAAAAGTGAGTACTTAGTCTTGATTTTGTCCATGAAATATGTAGGAATAAGAAACTATTTTTAGATTTTGCGAGAGAAACTTGTCTGATTAAATCAAAAAATTTGTGCTCCGAGTGCAGTGTTCCAATTGAATTTGGAAAGAACAATTCTAATTTGGACGTTTACTCATGGATTTTCAGAAATTCCAAGAATAACAAGTTATATGGCTCAACTAAAACCATATGTCATAGCTTGTAGTTCAGTTGCGGCAAACTAAAATTAAATGAGATTTTTCGTCTCTCTTATCATTTGATCATGGGAACCAAAACAAAAGAGAGCAAAGTGTATTTCTATTTCTCTTCTGGTACAGTTATCGATTGGGGGCAATTTGTCATCGAACTCATTCTTGATTATGTGGAAACAGCCTCAGAGAAGATTGGTGGTGAAGCTAAGACAGTGGAAGTTGACGAATCGAAATTTGTGGAAAGAGGAAATATAATAGAGGATCAGAAATGTCTTAAGACTCTTTGAGGCCCTGGGCCCCTATGCAAAGTAGGCCCTACCAGAAATCTTTAAAAGGAGACAGTAAAGTTAAAACAGTTAAAAGGTTTAACAGTTTAAAGGTTGCAGGGGTTGGCAACCTATGGCATGCATGCCACATGTGGCCATGCGGTACAATTCTCAGTGGCACTCTGCAGTACTCTACAAATTTGTCAATATTTGAGTGGATAAAAGTTGATAAATTTGTACATTGATAAGATGATGAAAAATGAACATTTACGAAATTATGAAAAAGATTAGGAAATTACTGAATGTCATTGCTGGAGATATTTAATTGTTTGAAGAGAGAAAATTGTACTGGTACTTTGCTTTCTGCTTTTCGTCCCACATATCTAAGTAAAAAAATCCTTCCTCATATGAAAAATATTTAGTCCGCAAAGAAATTGTTTAACAACTGAATGCTCAGAATCGCTTCAAATTGAAATTCACACATTTTCCCCACGATTTTCTGATATAAAAATAAAGCGGTGCAAGCATTAGGTTCGCATTAAAATTTTTATTTAACTATAATGGAGGAAAACACTTATATTTTGTGTTGTATATTTCTTATTTTAATAAATATGATTAAAAGTACTTAATATATATATATATACAATTTTAGTTTTTTGTTGTTGAAGAAATATATTTTATGCTGTTTATTTTTATGTTAAAAAAATATCTTTAAATGATGCAAAATTAATATATAATAAAACTAATATATAAAACTATAGTATATATTATTGCCTCTATTTTCTAACTCTGCATGCATTATCGTGGGAATTAAAATGTTTCAAATATGTTCTACAGTGTGGCATGCTGAATCATATTGGTAGATTGGTTTGGCATGCCAGATTTAAAAGGTTGCCAGCCCCTGGTATATAGCCTGCTTTGTCAAATACTCGTTCAAACGGTAATTTGAAACAAATCAATGAGCACTACCAATAATCTCAAAAATCTAGGCACAAACCGGTTTGACCAATGGGCCCCATTTGGACTAATTGAGTTAAAAGATTGTTTATGGAATTAGGCCTAAACATGGGACAGTGGTCATCACATAATAGATTAGATCGAAGACTGGAACTTTACTTTTGTAAAGTTTTGTCCCTCTCCCTCTGCTAAAAATGCCACGTTTCAGAGTGGGGGGGGAGGACTCTGCTTTGCAACCCTATGCTTTCCTTGGCAACTAATTTCGCCAAAAGAAAATTGGTGATTTTTCAAAGAAGTCCATATATTGAACTTGTCCCATAAAAGCTTTTTTGTTTTTTTTTATTAAAAATTAAGTTTGAATAAAAGTTACATTTATCTGTGGATACCTGTATGTGTGTGTAACCTTAAAATAAAATGATCTATTTTAAATGTATCAAACATACTTTTTTTTGCAATTTATACTTAATGTATTGTAAGTTATACTACAATGTGTTAAATATTCTTTTAGGAATTGCATTCCCTACATGTGTATCGGTAAATAATTGTATATGTCATTTCTCACCTTTGAAAAGTGGACCAGATTATCTTTTATCAGATGGAGACATGGTGAAATTGTAAGTGAAGCTTTATTTTTAATTTTGTTATATTTTTATGTATCTTTCTATATGGATAGTGTAGTATACTTGTTGCAATAGCAAATTTAGAAGCAATTGTTCATTTGGTTGTGTTTTAAAAAAATGGTTTTTATCTTTGGAATTGAATGTATTTTTGTTACTAATTTTATATCGGGAGTGCTATGCACTGAGCAACATTTGTTGTCGAGTGATATGGAATCCAAGATGAGTGGCCTAGTTGTTACAAATCGTCAGAAAAAATAATTTTAAACAACTGCTTTGAAATATATTTCAATCATAAATATAAGAATATTGAAAATAACCAATTTCAATCAATAATTAATATTCATGTAAATTAAAAGAATTCTATAATCACACACACACATATAATTTAATTCTTATATAACATATATTTAAATTAATCGACAATAAATATTAATTAATAATTGCTGATTTCTAATATTCCGAAAACTTCAAGTTCCTTTAATGAATTTCATCGAACAAAGAACCTTAGAAAATGCATTTATGTAAAAGTAAAATAAAGTGAAAATGTGCAATTTGTACAGTAATAATTAAAAGCATGGTCCTCATGGTACTATACCCCTGGATCATACTAAATCTGCTGTATGACTTTATTTATATGGCAATTTTGATGATCTTATGTATTTGAAACAACTGAAAAGATTTGTTGTAAAATTATCTGAACATTATGTTTGCACGTTCAATAAGAGTTTATGTATTGTGTCAACAAGCAATAAAGTTAGAAATTGAATCAAATTTTGTTTAATCTTAGTTATTCCTTCAAATGAATTATGTAATATTTTGCAGATAAAAAAAATGGTTTTGATACTGTTGATGACACTTTTCGATTGACTTAAAGTGATATTGATATTTCAATTGAAAAATAAATAATTTACAAAATTGCTGCTGAAATCGGTTATGTATATTCTTGATGTAAATTTAGAGCTTATAGAATTAATCAGATTAGAGACTTATGACAAGATTTAAAAATCTGTCATTGATAGCTTGCATTCGTAAACAGCAAAGGCAGCATTATCTTTTGTTTCTTAACCCACCCAATAGCTAGTTACATCAAATCAAGACCCATGAAATTAATCACATTATCTTTTTAGATAGAAGAGGTATAACTGATAAGAAAAATATTAACCTTAAATTGAGTGTTTATCTTTTATTGAATACTGGATATTGCTTCTGCCTTAAACACTGTTATAATTTTTTAATGGATAGTTGTATTATTTATTTAACTGTAGTCTTTTTTTTTAAAGTGAAACTTCTTTAGACACGAGAGTGAGGGAGAAATTTGCCCAGTTTTGCTTAACAGGGGGAAAGCGAACGGAAGTAGTGATTTCCTCCGCTATCCCCCAAATCGTCGCCATAGTGAGGAGACAGAGCGGAAAGCACCACGTGACTTGCGTCATACCCGTGGGAAAGTTGGTTGATTGTTAAGGGGGTATGGAGTGGGGCATCTTGATGTTTGGACTAAAGGCGCTTAGGTATTGGAGATATTAAGTGGATACCCTTGCTACTCGTAACGAACTTGTGTTGCGTATTTTTGTAGTTTTTATATAAGAAACATGCCATTTTCAATAAACGTGCCCAAAATATTTACCATTATATGGCTCTTCCCATTACAGGAGTGTCTGGTGCATTGTGTATATGTCACTAACATTCGCGCCAGAATTGCTACGAATGTCGTCTTGTAAACAAACACAGTGACTTCTGTGAGTGATGCATTCGGTTTATATTA
>BMAO01013693.1:0-23911 GCA_019973975.1 Trichonephila clavata
TTAATAATAACGGACTTTATCGCTAAAGCTACAATACGACTTCATTATAAACCGTACAAGTTATCAAGATAATTATTAAATTTTGTATATAATTTTAAATATGACTAGCCCATGGCGTCACTATAATCGCATCTGAGGGGGCACGATTCTAGGGGGCCCCAAGCTTCACTCACACCAAGCAAGCTTCAGGCTTAAATCTTGACTTTGTAGGGTACCATGATACTGTACGTTACACCATTAATAGTTAATAAACTTGGTCTTAACTTAGTATAGTTAAATTAATTATCAAGTACATTGTGCAGGACTGACACATAAGTGCATTTTATGCGTGTAAATGTGTATTTTATTTTTTATTACGGAAAAATGTATTTTATACAGCTTTTTTCAATAAATTAACAATTGTTTTAAATAATCGTTTGTTTCGACAAGCTCGTTCCCCCGTGTAATTATAACGCTCCCTGGTTGGGGGGGGGGGATGGTTGCCTTACAGTTTGAGAAACGCTGATTTTATGTATAAAGAATCAGCTATTGAAATAGTCTTCTATAATAGGATTCTGTACCTTATTTATAGAAAGCAAAATGTTTCGAAAATTCCAATATTATAAACATTAACAGATCATGTTATCACATAACACAAGACGATAAAGACAAAACTATAAGAATGTTGTCAATTTGTATAATTACGAATATAATGTTATTTAATGACTCAAACGTTCACCCGAAACTTTCCAAAGATTTATTCACATCATTTTTAAAAATTCCAGTACCTGGAATATGTACTAGTAGAAAACTCAAAAAACAGCGCAAAAAGAAATCTGATTTTTTTTCCATAGTTATAGGCACACAAAGAATAATTCTAGAAGTAAATTTTTACCTTTCAGAAAATCGAAATCTTACGATTTTTTACTATACACCTGTTTAGGTACTTTAGCAGAAGCTTGAAACATAGTACATTATAAAATGTAAAACACAGTCCATTATTTAAGAATTTAAGGATGATAATTATTTTGTACTTTGATATTTATGAGCAGGATGTAAAATAAAAGCATTTTACACAACGACATGGAAATAAGAAAAATAGAAATATTAACTTTTTGGTCTTTGATTCAAAAAAATAAGGTTCGTCAAAGTAAACAAGAAATTGAAAATACTACTTTGTCTTTTTGACTTCATCATACTAAAGAGTCTGTGTGCAAAGGCCTTATTCTTAGCAATTAATGAATATTTCAACTATATGAGAGAAGAAAATTTTGCAAAAGCTCAGTATTTGCTTTACTTTTTAACTGACATAGCCGAGATTATCTCGGGAACTGCACTTATGCTCTAAAATGTCACACACCGAGTATTGCAACAAAAAAAATATATATATATTTTTTAAAAACACCCGACTGTTATACCCGAATAGATTTCGAGAAAAATTTTTTTGTCTTCATCTTAGTCAAATTCGAATCGATATTGGGAAAAGTTAAATTGGCGTTCAATTCAACAGATGGTGTTTGATGAGCAATATATATTCATGATTCTTCTATGTAAACCGTAAAAATAAAATATTAAGATATATTAAAGCCATTGAGAATTTTTCTTTTACTGCAACCTAACTTTGAATAGTGCAGGTCGCTGTGATCAGGAAATAATCCTTTCATCCGAAAACGGCAGAAAATATATTTCATCATTTACTAGACAACGTAGTCTAATTTTTGTTCTATGAAAATGTAGTTGGAAAACGTATTACATCATTAGAGTTTTGAATCCAAGTTGTAGATGAGAGTGAGTGAACATAGCACTATTGAGATAATTTAAGTTTTTTGGAGATTGATATCATAATTTTGAATCATGGTCAAGTGACGTGGACGACACCAGAACTGCACTTCCTGTCCTAAATTCCACACTGCCATAACGAGAGGACATTTGAGCATTTGCAGAATTAACGTGCATTACCCTCCCCCCTACACCAAGTTGTAGAAGAAATTTTCTAAGAAATGTGATGCAGCTCCTGGACAAAAAAATCTTGGCAGATTACATGCAGTAAATAATCTCCCCGTCATTTTACACTCATGTACATAAGTTAAGGATAATGAAGATCAGGCAAATAAAGAGACAGAAGTAAAACTAATTTGACTTATTTGTAAAGTCTATCTATTGTTGTAACCTTTTTTAAGCCTTCTTATTTTTCTCCGTAACGGGGCGAGCGCGAGCCGTCAGATGTATCTTGTGTAACTGTGTAGTAAACATAAATAAAGACTTCTTCAAACAGTTCAGACCGATTACTTTTCCATCGCATTCATTTATTAAACAAAAGGTAAAGTGTAAAAAAGATGCTATATGTTTGACTTGATAAAAATTGCAATTTTTACTCCCTGGAGCTAATTTCAAAAAAGAACCTATTTACACAAAACAATATAACATGGTTAGTCTGATGGTTAATACGGAGTATGTCACCCGGACGATGCAATACAGGCCTTACAACGCCTACGCATGCTGAGTATCAAATTATCAATCTGATCTTTGGGAATATTACACCACTCACCAAGCAATGCCCTCCGAAGTTCCGGTAGACAGGTGGAGGGGTTGACGGGCTGCAATTCGTCGGCCAAGCATATCCCACACATGCTCTATTGGATTCAAGTCAGGTGAGTATGCTGGCCAATCCATACGGGTGATATCCTCTGATTGAAGATATTCGTCTACAATGTGAACGGTGAGGACGGGTGTTGTCATCCATAAACAGAAATTCAGCACCCATGGCGCCCCGAAACAAACGTACATGTTGTTCCAGAATGACATCCCGATAGATGTAGCCTGTCATCGTTATACTCTGAACATGCAGGTCAATTCTGGAAATAAGAATTCCTCCCCAAACGAGCCATCTTGCACCACCGTAACGGTGTCGTTTAATGGTGTTCTCTTGGTGGTAACGGGTACCTGGCGCTCTCCATATGAAAGTCCGGTGAGAATCAGACTACAAACTGAACCTGGACTCGTCGGAAAACATCACACAAGACCACTGTTCTGGTGTCCACAATGCATGCTCTCTACTCCAGGTTAATCGCAGGTGACAGTGAGTTGCGGTAAGGGGAACACATCTGACAGGCCTACGAGCATATAGACCTATGTGCTCTAAGCGTCTGTACACGGTCTGTCTTGAAACTGTCGTACCTGTAGCTGAAGAGAGCTGACGAGATGGGACTGATGCTGTGCTCCGTCTGTTTCTTTTGGCAGTAACTGCCAAATACCGGTCCTCATTCGGCGTTGAAACTCGAAGGTGACCTGTGCTGCAACATCTACTCACATTACCATCATCTTGGAATCGTTGCCAAAGCCTGGAGATGACACTCTGGGTGATTCCAAATTCCTCGGATACTTCCAGCTGGGTACATCCACATTCCAGTCATCCAATAGTTCTACCCCATAAAAAATCATCCAAATGCTTCCTTTGTGCCATAACTATGCGGTTATTGCACTGAAAGGCTTTTAAAGCGCTTGTGAACAATTTTACTTTTTTGCCACCATTCCTTATATACCCCTCTTTTACACTCTCGTTATTGTGACGTACTATCCGCGACATCTGGTGCTTTCCTGTAATTTGCATATTCTTCTTGAAGATGTGTGATAATTCTACAGATGAAATTTTTATTTTAGAGTTCAATTTCTGTGTAACTCTGAATTATCCTTAATTTATAGACATGAGTGCATATCCCATATTCCTCCTACTTCTGCAAAACTTGAGCCTAAAAGCCAGCGTAAAGTTCAATGTTCAACAAAAAAAACAACGATGCAAATGGAAAAAGACAACGAAGGAGAAAAACACGATTCTGTGTAATGATTGAGGAACTTGGTTATGTTTGAAACATTGTCTCCAGTTATACCATACAAAACTAAATTAATGAACTACTAATAAATATTCATTTTTATTTTTACCGAATTTTTTTTAGGAAAATACTGTTTTACTAAAAATGACGTTTACCACTATAAAATGCTGTGTGGCGTCCAAATCATGCGAATATGCAATTGCGACAAAACTTTAAAAAATTCTAAGCCTGTATAACTCAAAGTATCAATTTTTAACTACCAAGTATATTTTATTTTGGTCTAAACTTTTAAATTGTGCAATAAAAAAGTCACATTTGATTTACACAAATCAAATAATTTAAAAATAAAGGAATTAAATGAATCGCCAAAAACTTAGGTTGATTTTAATAGAAAATTATTAAACATTTATAAGTAAATCTACTAATTGAAATAGGTCAAAGCTACGATAAGGCTTTTGGCGTCTGAACTTATAATTATAAATCATGGTCAAATGACGAAGACACCTTAGCTGAAACTCCTTTTCCTAACCTTCACACCACACGTTCCACCATGGAAGGACGTTTGACCATGGATACATTTAACTTTTATCGGTCCTCCTCTACACATTGGGTCTTCAGAGGCATTAGGCTCGAAATCATGACACTCCTCACAAACACACAGCGAAAAGAATCCGTGATTTTGACCACAAGTCTATTGTAGACCCACATGTACTTATACATATTTAGAATTAAATTTTTCATTGTAATTGCCATTTTTCACCAATGGTAAAGTCGACAAAATTCGGTAGCATTTTGGTTATAATACAAAAGTACTCATTTCACTGTTACGTGGAAACGATAGAATTTGTTTTCCTTTAGCAAATTTTAATCAAATATGTGCTGGATCTCTTTGAATTTTTTTCTCATATAATTGCGATTGACCATTTAAGAATGGGATATACTTTTTAGAAAAACACTCGTATTGATATACCACAAACAAGCAAAGTACGGAATTAACTGCTGAAGTCTTTAAGATGTAGTTCAATTAATGACCTTAACTAGTTTTAGTATATAAAAAATTATAACAAATTTCCAGAATTTCATAAATATAAAAACAAAATTCAACCATTTTTATTAGACTGCAAAAGAAAAAAAAACAGAGCTATTTTGTGTGAATTGAATTGTTTATATTTATTAGAAATATTCAACAAATTTTTAAAATCATGCAATTAAGGTAAAACATTCTCCCTTCTGTCATTTTTACAGAACATTAATATCATTAAACCGAGAGAGGACCGAGAAAATTCAAATTAAAATTATTTAAATAAAAAAAGTTATTATTGAAGTATAGTGGTATAACTTTAAATGAGACATAATTTGTATTGCATCGAGTATTAATAAGGAAATTTTTTTTCGAAACTCTTATCCATTAAATATTAAATTTGTGAAATATGAAACAGATAAATTATAATATTTTGTACTGAAGTATAAATACTATAGTAAGATAAAAATAAAGACTTACTGCAACGTATATCAGGAGGATCTTTTCATCTTCTGGGCGTTTCACAATCATACATCAGGCATCCGTAGAAAATTGAGATGTCAGCTCGTTCAGAACGTGAATAGGCTCCGATGTCGTCTTTAGTTCTGTTATTCTTAGGAAAAAAGTAGAAGCTATAAGATGGGTGTTTCTCGATCATTTCTTTTGGTTGAGTTAAATTTGAGGCCCCTAAAATCTTTAGGACATATTGCAGTCAAGCTTGGTTTCAAAATCATTTATTTATTTACTTTATATCAAAAGAAAGGAAAAAAGTTTGATTTCGAGAAAATCTAATGCCTCCTTTCATGAGTCATTGGATAAATTACACCTTTCGAGTTATCTTTTTTGTCTTATATGAATTCGCAGAAATCGTTCCAATTTAAAAGAATGAAAAATTATCATTGAATGAAAATCATTGAACTCTCTTAATAATTATAATCATCATATGTTAGAGGAAAGAGAGATCTATAGGTTTTATGGCGAGTAATGGTATAATGTTTAATTATAGTTAAAAAAATTGTTCACATGTATTACCAATTTATAAAAATTGGAAATCATGCAACACTGAAGTGAACATTTCATTTTGGGCATGAGTTAACATTTAAATCGAGATACTAATCAGGATTTAATTAAATAATTATCACTTTAATAAATGTCCGGGCGAATGCAGTGGCCGCGGTAGCCAAGTTGTCTAGGCATCGGATCATAGCTAGCCTGTCATGAGTTCGATCCCAGTACCACTAAAGACCCGCCGTGTAGGGAACGATGCACATTTAATCTGTCGAGAGCTCAAACGTCCTCCCGTTGGTGTGCTGTGGTAGTTTGGAGAGGGGGTGCCAGCTCAGGTGTCGTCCGCGTCACTTGACCATGGTTAAAAATTACGCGAGTTGTCGCCAAAAGCCCTCGTGTTGCTAAACAGTGCGACGTTAATATTCACTCACTCACCCGGGCGAATGCAGCATGCCACTGTAGCCTAGTGGCCAGGAGTCGTGAAGGATGGATCAAAAGTCTGGTGTCACTGATGACACGCAGTGTACGGGGGCTGATGCGTGTTAAATCTATCGAGGCTCAATGACTTCAAGTTGGAGTGATGTGGAAGTTCAGAATGTGCGGTACCGGCTCAAGTGTCCGCCTCGTCACTCGACTAAGTTCTAATTTTTGAGTGAGTGAGTATTAACGTCGCCCTGTTCAGCTACACGAGGGCTTTTGGAGACGGACCGCGTAATTTTGAACCATGGTCAAGTGACGCGGACGACACCTGAGCTGGCATCTTTTCCATTTATTTTTTTATGTCTTCATTTTTTTGAAACCCTAATAATCCTTATAAGTTCTCCTAATAAACGGGACTTTAATTAAATTTTATTTATTTCTAATTATGAAACGTAAAATATTGAATTCTGGTGTTAGAAATAATAATTCTGTTCGAGAACGTACAGTTGCATTTTTGTATTATGTTACTGAATTACAAAAATTCCTAGTTTTAAAAACAACGAGAACTTACTATATTTTCTACTGTTTTATCCCGTTAGGTATGCACTACACTTCTTTTAAATATCGTTAAGGCCACGGAAGCCTAGTAACTATGGGCATAAATGGGTGGACAGGGGTGGGGTTATCGGGTTCGAGAACTGGCGCCGTTGAAGACCTGCCATGTAGAACAGTTAATGCACACTAAATATTTCCTCAGGATGGAGTGGTGTAAATGACAGGAGAAGAGGGTACAGATTCGGGTTTCTTTCTCGTCACGTGAAGTTTTTCAAAATTAAAAAGTTGGCAATGAAAAGCGTTTCACTATCGACAAAGTTGTGAATAGAATCATCGCTAATGTTCGGACTTGTCACAGCCGTATCATGAGTTCGGAACTAGAGGCGCGGCAGACTCACACTGCAGAAGGGGCTGTTGCACGTTAAATCTGCTGAGGCTCAAAAGTTCTCCCATTAGCGTGGTGTGGTAGTTTGGGTGCCAGTCAGATATCGTGTACTTTGTAGAGCAATTTTAATATACACTCACTCATAGTCAAAAAATAATATTGACTTCACATGTCTCACTTTAACCAAACCAAACTGTTAAGCCAAAGTTCGTATAATTTGTTGAGTTTGGCAATGTTTCGTGTTCTAGCTTAATTTTTGAAAAATTATGTTTTACGAAATGTCCTAGACATCAAATTCTCAATAAAAGTAACGTGTTCCAATAAATTTCATAGCCTTCGGCCTCGGTCCTATTATTATAAATCCCGGTTATCTTTTTCTTTATTTACAGGGAGTTGGAATTTAACACATTTATATGTGTAATTCTACACTCTATTTGCGTCCCATAGGACTACACCAAGAACCATTGCTGCCAAACCCAGCATAAAGAACAAAAGGAAATCTAAACTTTGCGAGCTGCATCCACCAGATGGCGGTTGGCATTCGAAATGAACCTGTCTTCAAATAGTAAATTAAAATAAGGTGGTAATGCGATATGGGGGGGGGGCTACACACCGATTTGTTGTTTATGTTCGCCAAGGTGGGCTATAACACATTACAATATGGTTAGCTTGATACTTTTATCCTGTGTTAAGATATTAGTACACCTTCAAAACGTCATTTTCGTAGAAATTTTCAATTTTTGAATTTTGACTTTACTTTAAAATGTGAACTTCTTTCTTTAAAATGGTGCTTAAATTTTGTTTCTATCTAATTTAGAACTTAAGTTATGGGGATTTGAATTTTACTCGGTAGCTACTTTTTGAAACCGGAAGTACAAGTCTACATTTCGGAAATTGAAAAAAAAAAATTTGTTTACATTTTTATTTTACAAAGTATTGCTTAAATATGCAATAGTAGAAAATTTACACACTTTAAAATATGAATTTGATTTTTCAGAATCTTCAAAAATATAATTGGCAACAGGTTTTTAATAATATTTTTATCTAGAATCTGGAAGGAAAAGAGAGTGTGTTATTGCTTGTTTACATTTGCTTACGATTCCGCAGCACTTTCTAAGTTTCTGTTAAATCCATTTTTATTGCTGAAAATATCAATTTTTTTAATTTAAAATGGGAAACTTAAAACGCAGAATTAGTGCTAAGAGAAAACGAAGATTTCTTGGTAATGGATCTACTAATAAAGATTCCAAAAATTGTAGCTCAACATCCACCAACGCCAGTTCTTCAAATATCAAAATGCCTGTTGTTTTTGATGAGGAAATGGCAGAGTATGAGCATAAAACACTTCCTGGAAATAGAATTATTGATATTGATGTCCTTTTAAGGTGCCTGACTAGTTGCGGAGACATTTTTTTGAAATTTTGCTGAAAATTTACTTTTAAACTCATTTTTTGTTTGCTTATAAATAAAATTTAATAAAATTAGCAAAAAAAAAATTCTTTCAGTGTATTTTTTTAAAATATGGCCAATTTTAGGTTTAAATTAGACGTTATTTGCACGGTTACGTTAAACATAGTAAAATAAATTCTAATGCATAAAATTTTAAAAAACCCTTATAATTTTACTCAGAAAACAGTTACTAATGAACTGACCTAATATCTTTGAAAAATGTTAATTTATTACTGAACTAGAGGTCAAAAAGTGCACGCAATGCAAAATTTTCAAAAATTTCACATTTATCACGCAGAAAAAAAATTATAAAAAAAAGTAAACATGCTGTTTTTTCTTAATCCCTACTTCTCAGCATACATACTATAATAATGAACCATGATACAAAATTTCAAACAATTATCTACAGAACTTTTTGAGATATCATACTTTTTGATATTTTACCGTGTTGTAAAATATCAAAAAGCCGTTTCAGAGAAAAATGCATTTAAAGATTTAAAATTCAAAATTTAAAAAACTATACTGCTAAAAAAACCTAAAACCTCTCTATATAAAAAAAAACCTTTTCAAAGCAATTATGAATATTATATACTTTCTTCAAACTTTTATCTTTTAATATTTTTAACAATTTTATAGTGTCACAAAGCTTTTTCTTTAAGTCTAAGTACATAGTTTACGAACTACAGATTAGACATATAAAAATCACTTTAAAAAAACCTTATTGCATTAAAAAATATAAATATTTTACATAGAAAAACAAATATATATTCTACCATATTATTTTAGAAGTTAAGAAATATTTAATACAAAATATATTTGTGTTGTTTTACCAGTAAACATTCACGAAAAAGCTCTTAAAAAACATTGTTTATCACAAATTAGAATAAAAATCATGCAAAGAAGTACTTTAAAACCCTCCATATGAATATACTAAGCCTTCTGTTTTTTCATTCTTAGTACTTTTTGTTTTCCTTGCTGCTTTTCTTTTTTTTTTTTTCGTGATAATTTTGCAATCGGTAAAGAGTGTCTTAAAGATGTTGAAATCCGTTGTTTATCAAATTTAACTAACTCTTGAACAACACTTTCAGGAAGGGAACCATTTACATTTCGAATCACTGATAATATACCAGCGTAACCAGAATTAAAAAGTATCAGAGCTAATAATGCACCCAAACGAAATGTTTGCAGTCCAATAAATATATTTTTGGGAACAATATTCCACAAAATGTTGTTATAACTTTCGTTACAATTTTGTGTCTTACCATGAAGACATTTTTTCAACAACGTTTCATTACACAGTTTTAGATATGTAGGTTTTATTTGGTTTATAATTTTATTAGGAAGTCCTAGCTTATTTTCTTTGAGAGGACTCCCAGCTGCTTTTGCCCTTTGGTAACGACACCAACTCTCAGATCCTTCAGGACACTGTCCATGCAAAGAATTGTTTTTTCCAGATACACAGTGGAAAAATGCAGCTATTACACAACTCATCATCTTTTGTAGATTACCTACATTGCTTCGAATAGCTATTCCATAATAGTTCTGGATTCTGTCAATTAATTTATCAGTTAATTTATTTTTCCCTCTTAAAACTTTCATCGTTTCTTTAATTGACGCAACCGCCCCCCTACACGTTTCTGTACATGGCCTATACACTCGAGTTTGGTTACTGTATTAATTCCATAAAAGTTTTTAACAGCTTCATATCGTTTTGAGTCTCCATCTCCATAGTATTTGTACTGCACATCCTTACATTTGATCTCTCAAATATACGGTAGGCTCCAACAACCTCCATGTTCCCAGCGGAACCTTTATAGTTCGAACATACATGTTTCGATGATTGGTTATTGCCCTTCGCGCATATGTGGCAATATTGCGTCATAACTTCAATGTCTAAAATTTTACCGGTGTCAACTGATATGGCACTTACACACCCATTCACAGATGAGTGGCCTCTGCGTTGCCAAGTACCATCAATAGATATCCCACATTTAGTGAAACTATTTGAGCCTTTGATTTCACTTAATGCAGCGTTGATGTTTTCTTGAGCAACGCGTTCAGTTGCTTTCAACAGTTTCCTTTCTTGATTGCGGAAAGCAAGTTTTGATAGGAAAGGTAAACCCAGGAAAGCACATAACTTTTTCCCAGCTGAAAATCCTTTCCCGATTATACTTAGCCCCAAAACAATTGAAGAGTTTATCAGACAAGAACCTTTCATCTTCTCTGTCGTAGGGAAACCTTTAAAGAAGGAGCAGTTTTTGCACTTTAGGTTCATATGTGACCATAACAGCTGACTGAGTCTTCTATAAGTTCCAAGCCCTGAGAATAACAATCAGGGCAGCAAACTATGGCAAACAATGAAACCAAAGTTGTCAAGCTGACAATTCTATTGTCTTCATAAGTTTCAAACAACCTTTCTGAGAAAATTTCCAAACTTGTATGGCTTGATTCCAATTTTTTGCACTAGCGGATTCAGTAGAATTGAGCTCAGATGTTTCATCATTCTCATTAATAGTAGCACGAATGGTATAACGATTTCCAGTAAATCGGCGCTTCTTAGACCTTCCAGATCTTGATTTAGCCATAATTAATCAATATTTTGTCTTTAAAAAGACAGTTTTTTTATAAAATATATCAAAATAATAAGTTAAATGAGGAGCGAAGAATCGAGTAGCTAGAACATAAACAAATCGAAATATAACAACAAACCTGTAAAGTTGTTGCCAAATTTTACTAAAAACTATTAAATAATTTTAAAAAAAATATCACCATATTCAGTTTTAAGATTACCAAAATTAATATTTTATTAATAAACTGAATAAAACTTCAAAAAAGAGTAAAAATCTTTCAAATTCAAAGCACTTCCGGTTTCGATTTCTAACTTCCGGTTCATTATTGTTGTTCTCACTTGACATAAAAACTGCTATAACTTCGTAAATAATTGGAGTACAAGCAAAAGTAAGGTATTTTTAGGAAGAAGAAAATTCAAATATTAAAAATATCAAATAAAAATTTTTTTTGTCATTTTCATTACAATTGATGATTTTGCACTAGTCCTTAACTAGCACTAGTAAACAGGCACCTTAAATGTTTTTTTACAACTTTGTTGCCCAAGATGTTTCGAAGAAGGCTTATTGCTTTCTGAGGATTCAAGATATGGTTTGTGTTCAAATTTTGTTATAAGGTGTAAACATTGTAACTTTTACTCAGGGTTTTCTAGTTCAAAGAAAACTTTAAACTGTCCTGAAGTAAATACAAGATTTGTTTATGGTATGAGACAAAATGGTAAAGGTTTTTCTGCTGGGTTTAACTTATGTGGTACGTAAAATTTACCTATTACTGCGTACACTAATCATGAGAATAAACTCATGTCTGTGATTTCAGAAGTTAATGAACTATCAATGCAAAAAGCAGCTTCTGAACTGTTAGTTCTACATCCTTCTAAAAATAAAAAAGTTGAATGTGGTGTTTCAGTTGACGGAACATGGCAGCGTAGGGATTACACTTCCATGAATTGGTGTATCTCAGCTTTGCCAGTTGACATTGGTAAAGTAGTGGACATTGAAATAATGTCGTCATATTGTCCCATCTGCAGACAGATTTCTAAAATGCCCAAAAGCATTGAATCGGAAACTTTTGCAGCAGATCACGTATGCCATAGCAATTTTAAAAGTTGTGCGTTTAAAATGGAAGCTGTTGGTGCAACTAGAATCTTCCAACGTTCTATTGTGAAGCGAGGCCTTAAATATGTACAATATTATGGTGACGGGGATTCCAAGGGCTTTACCAGTGTCAAAGATACTTATGGTAAAGATAGTGTCACAAAATATGAATGCATCGGTCATGTTCAAAATAGAGTAGGTGCGAGATTGCGCAAACTAAAGTCAAAAAATAAAAATATGTCTGGTAAACGCAAACTCACTGACTCTTTTACAGACCGATTGCAAAACTATTATGGAATTGCTGTTCGTTGCAATATTGGAGACTTCTCCGGTCTTCAACAAAATGTTATTGCGGCCCTGTTTCATTGCTCATCAAGTGACAAGAAATCCATGCATGGACAGTGTCCCATCGGTAAAGATAGTTGGTGCTACTACCAGCGAGCGCTATCTTGTGGCCAAAAGAAAAATATAAAGGTTTATCTAATGAAGTGCTAAACATGATTAAGCCTACATATTTAGAATTATGTACCAAAGAACTACTAACTAAATGTCTGCATGGCAAAACGGAAAACTCAAATGTGTGTTTTAATGGCATTATATGGCAGAGAGTACCGAAAAAAGTTTTCGTGTGCCTCAAAACTTTAAAATCTGATGCATTGGATGCTGTTATACAATTTAATGATGGGTACAATGGTTGTGTTGACATTTTAAAAAAACTTAATATAACTCCTGGTTATGTTACTTTAAAAAATCGTACAAACATCTTGACGTAAAAAGAATTAACGATGCAGAACGTCATTCAACACCAAATGTAAAGCAGCGTAGAAAAATGTTAAAAGCAACCAGGAAAAAAAATCAATGTTTTAGAGAGTAAAGAGGGTGTTATTTATAAATCAGGGGCATTTTAAGTATATCTAATTGTGTTTAATTTTAAAAATTGCAGTTTAAAGTTTATTTCTGATTTATCTCAAAAGGCATTTTTTCAACGTATTGGCATCTGACAACGTAAATATCAGAAAAAGTTGTGAACCGAATTAGTTTAAATTTTAAAAGTACAATTATTTTATAGATTTAAAGAACCCCTACCACACACATTTCCATGTTTATAGAGTTGCTATTTTTTTAGTAACTAAGGTGTATATCATGTCTCGTAATAATTTTTTAGTGATTTTTCAATGTTCTTTTACTTGAACCTTGATAAAAATTGCAATAATTTGATTATCATTAGGAAAATGGTACCAGCCCTAAAAATTGTTATGATGATCAACATTAAATTTACAGAAAATTGATATTTTTTTTTTTCATTTGAGTTATGTGCGTTATTCTAACAATGAATTTAATTAGAATTTTCACTATGGTTTTCTCTCTAATTTTTTTTTTGTGCTATAAGTAAAATATTAAATTTATTTTTCATAGATTTAAGTTATGTTTCATCAGTAAAAAATATTTTAATAGCAAATATTAAAGTTTTTCAAAAAATTTTCTTCGAAGGTGTACAAATACCTTAATGTGGTTGTCATGAGGATAACGTTTTTTAAAGTTAATTCTTATCGTTTTTTATCCAGTTTTAACCCTATTAATTTCAGACGATTTTAAATCGATTTCTTTAAAAATTTAATTATTTCCATTGTTTTTTCAAGCTACAATTTCAGTCTTCTGTTGTATTTTGTGCTATTTTCAAAATGGATATTTCTAATATTATTTGTGAGTACAAGTATATTTTATTAAAATAATGAGAGCTTTCTACTTTATTTTTTACTTTTTAATAATGCGTGTTGGAAAGTTTCTTCTGTACGATGCAATTCATTGAAGGAGCTTGCAGTTTTTGGAATATTGCAAGTTTTATCAGCTTTGACGAAATGATATTCATTATTAATTTTAATACATATTATGCAATTTTGTTTAGTGTATAATATAACATAATAATTATTATAAACAACATTTTTTTTATTTTACTATTTTATAAATATTACAAAGGTTATGTATTTATAATTATTATTATGTTATTTATAATGAGTATCATATATCGAAATTACTTTTAAATTATATTATATGATAATAATAATATATTACATACTATTATTATATATAATTTTTATTATGTTATATTGATATTCATTACTGATTGATATTGATTATTTTTAATGTATTTCTGTATTCTTTATTTGAAATATAATTCAAAACAGTTTTTAGAAGTATTTTCTTGACGATTTTTTACCACCAAGCCAACACCTTGAATTCCATGTAAATCGACAACAACAGCTGCTTGGTTTGTTTCAGATGGCACGTAGCCCTCTGATATCAAATTAGTTCTAAATTAGCATATTTATTCAGAACTGACAAGCAATCACTCCTGACTGCAACACATTATTTATATCTAGAACGTAATGACGTCCCAAGTAACGCCACAGTAACACAAACGTGGCGCCATGCAGTGCAACTCAATTACAAAGAACATTTTTCTTCACAACATATTCCTCCATTTGATACTTGGGGAGTGACTCAAACCTGAAACAATACTACACCGCTGGCCACCGTAAATGCAACACCAATAAAGACAAGAGATAGCACAACAAAATTTATTTTGTAGGTAACATGTTGGCCAAGTATCAAATGATTAAATTTATAGACTTCTGTGAAGTGTGTTTCCTGCCAAAATCGGTAGCCAGAGTAGCCGCCATTGTTGGAGATCACCGCTGCCACACGCCTCGGCATTGATTCAAAGAGACTTTGGATGTGTTCTTGGGGTACAGCAGAGCAAGCAGCTTCCACATGTTACCAAAGTTTATCTGGTGTGGCAGCTGGGGATGTAATCTGGGTCAATCGCTGAACAACCATGGACCACATGTTTTCTATCGGCGAAAGATCAGGAGAGCAAGCCGGCCAGGGAAGTAACTCAATCTGGTAATTGACAAAGAAACTTTGGGCAATGCGTGCCACGTGTGGTCGCGCATTATTCTGTTGAAATATGGCTGTGATCAAGCCCTGAAGGTAAGGAAGGACAACTGGGTCAAACATCTTGGAGATGTCGCGCTGGCTGCTTGAACCGGCAATGCGTACTAGAGGAGTGCGAGAGTGATATCAACACCGCCCCATACCATAATACCCGGTGCACGACCGGTGTGGCGGTGCATAACGCAGCTGTTCAGCATCCTCTCTCCACGGTGTCTCCAGACTCGAATCCAAACATAGTGGTGTTGCAGAATGATGCGTGACTCGTCAGTAAAGACAACTTCATTCCATTCTGCCGCCCACATCCTTCTTTCATCACCCCATTGGCGGCAGAGACGTCTGTAGTTATCGTCAACGGTAGACCAAGCAATGGCCATCTTGCAGACGGCTGTAAGCGGCGTCAAATGGTACGCGTAGACACTGAATGATGCTTTACAGACTCAATGTGCTGTGCTATGGTTCGTGATGTGACTGAGCGATCCGTCACTGCCCTGCACACAATTTGCCTGTCCTCACGTGAAGTGGTGCACTGAGGTGGATGCAATCGACCACGTCGATCTGTCGTACCGTCCTGCATGCAACGGTCACATATCCGCATTACAGTTGTTTGGTGTCTTCCAACATGACTACCGATTTCCCTGAAATATAATCCACAATCTTGGTAGGCCACTCTATCCTTCCTCTGTCGAACTAGGATACTTGATCAAAAGCTTATCGCTGTTTTCTACGAGACATAACTAATCGCTTTTAAAAAAAACCACACAAAAAACACAATTGCTGAACTTGAATTTGTCGAAATCTCCAAGCCTTTAATAGCGCTTTGAGGTGGCGCCACAGGTGTGCGTGATGTGTCTGCGCTGAAATTCTAATCATTTGCATATCTCCCCTCCCCTAATACCTGTTGTATATTTCATGCTATTTGCATGCTCCTTTCAGGGTGCTGCACTTATGGTGGTCAGCAGTGTAGTTCAAAAGATCAACCTGCTTTGGTTCTTTATCAAAACTTCTTGAAGAAGTATGTATATATAATCAATTTATAGAAATATTATTTCCAATTTTATTTATCGCAATAACGTATTAGTTAGTGATAAATTTAATATATATTTAAATCTTAATAACTTTATTAAACGTTGTATGGAACTCAGATACCCTCCTAAATTTATAAAAAGTTATATAACAGTTAAATAAAAAAAGTTATTAGTTGTACAGTTTATAGATAGATGGTGCCTCTAGCTAAATAAATTAACAATATTATATTTTCTTAAAAATTAATTGTAATTTTTCTGGGTGGACCTTTTATTTTCTATAAATTTTAAAATGAAATATTGCGTTTTTAATTGTGTTTATATAGTATTAATGCTACTTTATCAAAACTTAATAATTTTATGAGATACTGTTATTGTCCATAGCCGGGAAATATGAGTCACGAGGCAAGTCTTTATCTAATAGTTTAACTTTGATGTTAAATATTCTAGTAATTATTACAGGCTATAATATTATCGTTTTACATTAATAGATTATGGTTTTATCTATAATGATAGTTAAACTTCTCTAGAAATTTCTTACTTTCCCTATGGCCCAGAGCATTCAGATTCCCAGCATCCTAATGCCCAGAGCATTGGCAAATTCAGGTGAATGTTCGCTGGCCGAAAAACATTGTTTAAACCTGCAATCCTAATTCCTAAGGCTAGGAGTTTGCTTTAGTATTTCTGTGGCTAAATCTATTCTATCATGACTAGAGTTATCTTAGGTATATAACTATTTTTTCTATATTTTTATAATATATATATATATATATATATATTTGCAATTACATCATTAGTATTTAAGACATTTTCAGGTTTAGTACACTCAACAGAAATTGATTCTATAATAAGGTAAATCTACCTTTCACGTTACCTCCTTAAGTCGGTGGATGGTTTAAAATCCCACTGAATGTTCACTTGTGGCAACATAGACCACCCCTAGAACCATCACTACGATAAACACACTTGCTTCAGCTTGTCTTTTAAGAAAATCGTGAGAAGGATTCAGATCAGGCTTTTTAGAGAGCCATTGATATTGCGAAGAAACCCTAACCAGCATTTATAAAATTTGTACAACGAACAATGGTTACACTCTGATTTCAATCCTTAATCCTTTAAATGTCAAGTTTTTTTCGACAATTTCGGTACATAAATTGTCAACTTTTTTCTGGTAAAAATCAAATGATTACTTCAAAATAAAATAAACTAGGTAGTTAAAAATTGATATACACTGGTGTGCAAAAATTAAGGACGAGAAGGTTTTTTAAATATAACTTTGTACAAAAGCATTCCAAATCAACGCATTTAATACCGTAAGATCCCCAATACGTAAGGACATGAGTAATGTAAGCAACACTTACTAAAAGAGAAATCAGAGGGATAAAAAGAAGCTTTATTGAAAAAGTAGCATGGAGCGCAATGCGACTGAAGGCCGAAACATCCCTGTGATGCGTGTCCAGCAAGAAATATCCGGTCTTTAGTAGGGGATATGATCTCCCCTGACTGCTAGGCAGGTTTCACAGCGTCTGCCCATGCTGAGAATGAGGGTGTCAATGAGTTGTTGAGGCATTGCTGCCCATTCGTCTTGCAGCGCCAATCGAAGCTCCGGAATCGTTACTGGTGGTAAGGTACGAGCTGCCAAGCGTCTGCCTAGAAAATCCCATACATGCTCGATGGGATTGAAATCCGGAGATCGTGCCGGCCAATCCATACGTTCAATATCCTCACTCTCTAAGAGCTGTTCGGCAGCTACTGTGCGATTACATGGTGCATTGTCGTCCATGAAAAGGAACTGCGGACCCATAGCGCCTCTAAAAAGACGCACATATGGAAGAAGAATCTCGTTACAATAACGGGTCCCGTTGACTGAACCTGCGTCGAAGATGTGAAGGTCTGTACGACTACCAAGCATGATGCCTCCCCAAACGAGAACACCGCCACCTCCATACCTGTCCCTTTCAATGATGTTCGAGGGATGATTGCGGCTTCCCCGCTCTCTCCAGATGAGTATGCGATGAGAATCGCTACTCAGACTGAATCTGCTCTCATTTGTAAAGAGTACTCGTTCCCATTCATTGTCTCTCCAATTCCGGTATTCCCGGCACCACGCCTTCTCCGATGGGCAGGCGTTAGAGGTACACACCGTACAGGGCGTCGTGCAAACAGACCACCACCGTGCAGTCTTCTGGCCACGGTAAAACGCGATATCGGTCGCCCAGTCGCCTGTGTCGTGTGTCTAGCGATTTCTCCCGCTGTCTGCCGCCTGTTTCTTCTGGCATGTAAGGCAATATACCGGTCATCTGCGGTGTGGTTCCTCGTGGACGACCACTACTGAACCCCCGGATAGCTGTAGTTTGAAATTGTCTCCAAAGTCGTGAAACGATGCTGTGAGCAATTCCGAACTCTGCAGCCACACTTGTCACACTGCGACCTTCCTCAAACTTCCCAATGATTCGACCTCGGGTAAAAGCATCCAGATGTCGTCTAACAGATTGATTATTCGCCATTTCTCGCTGAGGCAGCAACTCGGTGTGATTTTAACTGCTACACGGTGTGCAATCTCTTTGCCAGAAATACTAATCTTACACCAACAACATGCTTTACTACTCAGACACTCCCCCATTACGTCTACCTGCATATCTGCGCATGTGCTACCGTACATCACCTCACTTAATCACCTGATTGGTCTTTCTGTCCGCTCTGCCTCTTCGTTCAGCTGATATGCTAATTTTTCGACTTCGTCCTTAATTTTGCACACCAGTGTATTTTGAATTATATGCTGAAAAGTTTTTAAGTTTTTGTAGGAACTGCATATTTACTTCAAGTGGCAGCCCCGCAGTGTGGCAGTGGTTAAGTTTGTTTCTAGTGGAACATTATTTTCTGATATTCATGATATTCGAGTTATAGATAATCTTGAATCAGATTATCTACCGGTCATTCTTACTCTATATACTGGCTCTGCTCTAATCAAAATTCCAGATCAACTCTCCACCAATTAAGAGAACTTCAAAAATTTCTTTTAAATAATAAACTACTCCTCATCCCTCCCGCTTGACGACCACGAAATTTCAATTAGATAGCTTGGAGAAAATATGTCCGAAGCTCTTTGGCAGCTTCAAAATCAAATTTAAACACCCTTCATTAAAACTCCTATCCGAAATTAAAGCTAAAATTTGCCACTGAAATCGTGTTCGGAAATTTTGGCAGCGTATAAGAGATCCTGCCTTGAAATCTGAGTTCCGAACACTCAGCCGTTGGTCACGAAAGACATTCGAAACTTTTCCCAATCTCGTTGGGAATCTCACATAGCGGCAATTGCACCGGAGACAGGCATTTTCTTAGGAGGAAAATCTCATTCAAAAAACCGCCTCAAAACATTCCCCCTCTTAAAGAGCGCACTTGGCAGTGTAGCAAATCACCCTCTGGAGAAGGCGGAAGTGATTGCCGACAGCCTTGAAAAGCAGTTTGAACCCAACACAGAGGCCGAAAACGAATGTTTTACAGCTCATACACAAAGGAAAATTAAAAGATTTCTGGACGTTCCTAACTGTCTAGACCTGGAAAAAAACAACTCCAGGAGAAATACAGGAATATATTAAAAAGCTTAATATCAATAAATCTCTTGGATTGGATTCAGTTACAAATCACATCCTTAAAAATCATCCCCTACTATTCATTCTTTTTACTGTCTCATGCTGTTCAATTTATTAATAGAGAACTGCCATTTCCCTAAGAATCGGAAGACTGCCGTGGTGGTCCCCATATTTAAACCCAATTCTGGACAAATTCTCAAAATTATCGCCCAATTTCGTTGCTCAGTAGCTTGAGCAAAGCGTACAAATTTGTTCTTTTGAATCGCCTTAATCAGCACTCATAGCCAGGAATATTATCATTCTTGAATAGCATGGCTTTGTCACACAGTGCTCCACAGTAACCCAGTTACTTAGAGTTACTGAGCTGATTAATCACGGTTTTCCAAAATAACCAGGCGACGGGAATGCTTTTCGGGGTAATAGCCAAAGTCTTTGACAAAATTTGGCATATGACTTGATATCCAATATGATGCGACTTAGATTTATTAAGCGCAGTGAAAAGTGAGTTACAAAAAATAGGAGTTTGCCGCTCATCCGGTATAGTGAACAGTGAAGCTGACTGCGGTGCCATAAGGACTGGGTTCGAATCCCGGAGAAGGCATGGATGTTTGTGTTGAAATCCCTTCTCCTGTCTGTGTTGTATGACCCCGTGTTATACTTTGCGTGGTGCCCGAGATTTATAAATGAAAGAAAAATAAAAGCTTATACAAATAAATTCTATTGAGAATACAATTTAGTGGGTACTATTTTTCAATTGATGTGTTCCGTATATTATTGTGTATGTCTTACTTATTTGTTTTTTAATATATGAGGCATTTCAAATCGAAATTTTTTTCAAAACATGTATTACAGCATAAATAGTATTTCACGAAACTTAAATGATTACATTAATAAATATTTATATTTTTATAAGTATTGTTAATAAGTATTTTCCAACTCACGTATATAGATTTTGAGTTGACCAATTTTTGATCTTTGTATCTCAAAAGGATAATCTATCAAAAGTGTGTGTGGTTTAATTTATTCTGAAGAGATATATGTTATGTTTAAACTTCTTATTAAAGGAATGCCAGCTCTCTAGTGCCGTCTTCATTTAATGATCACGATTTTAAATTACGAAGTCTGTCTGTAATAGTACAAATTCGAAGGGGAACGTTAATAAATAATCCGATCGAATCAAATTTCTTATTTATATATATTGTGTTCCCATTATTTTTTCAACAAATCTCAGTTGAGCGCAACTTGTTTTTCAATATTCATGTGGCCTTTTTTTTTTTTTAAACATTTATAAACCCCGTGCACCACGCAATATATAACACGAGGGCATGCAACACAGACAGAAGAAAAGGATTACAACACAAACATCCATGCCTTCTCCGGGATTCGAACCCAGTCCCTACGGCACCGCAGACAGCTTCACTGACCACTATACCGGATGGGCGGCTTCTTGTGACCTTTGGACAACGAATTCTGTAATATGCTTCCCGACTGTGTTCCTTATTAGATTCTTTTATCTAAGATTTGAATGTTGTGGAAATTTTAATAATGGAATTCTAACTCAATTGCCGTTCTCGTCATTTGGCCATGTTTCAAATTTATGAAGCCAAATGTCAACAGATCTTGTGTAGATTTTAAAAGACAAACGTTATGAAAATGAAAATCTAACCGAATCTTGATCATAGATTGAGATGGGTATGAATCATCGTCGAATACCCTATCGACAGTGGAGCTCAGCTAAAGCTATCAGAAATTTCAGGGTAGTTATAATTTTATCAGAGGCTTAGAAAATGCTTTCATTTACAATATTCAATAAATTTACACTTATAAAAAAATTTGATACATTTTGCAAAACATATACATAGGAAATGCCTGGTCAGGGTCATCCTCGTCAATTTAGGTAAGAAATACGAGGTTTCAAACTATAGCCTTAATGTATCCTCTATTTAAAACAATTGAATGGAATCAAACTCATTGATTGTTTGCTTTCAAAATAAAAATTTTCACGTAATTCATCATGGCTTTTACCCCCACCGAAGCAGTATTAATACGATTCTTCAACTACAACATGATATTATACATGCTAGAGAACGTAAGGAATACTTTTTCTAGTAGCATAGATATTAAATCAGAATATGACTCAGTGTGGCCAACTGTCTAGTTCTAAATTAAAAAAGTTGGATATTCAGGTAAATTGCTACGATGGGTTTCAAAACTTCTTACATCAAAGAACAATTCAAATTAAATGGCGGAACAATTTTCGAAAATCAGCAAAAAACAATTATGTGTACCTCAGGGTTGCATCTTGAGCCCTTTCCTATTTATGATTTATATGGCAGACATTTTTGAAATCCAACACGACAGCCATCTTCTGGTCTATGCAGACGACATTTTCTTATATAATAGCGGCACAAATTGGAACAAAACAATAGACGAATTACAAGTATCTTGAAACAATATTTCAGCCTGGTGTAAAAAATGGAATTTGTCCACCTCTCTAGAAAAAAGCAGTTTAATCAACTTTTCCAGAAAAAGAAGTACAATACCTCCTATACTTAAAATATGTGATAAACCTATTCCCGAAGTAAAGTGTCTTAAAATCCTAGGTATAATCTTCGACCCCAATATCCCTTGGAAAAATCCTATTATTTACCTCCGACAGAAAGCTTTTAAATATTTAAATGCAATCAAAGCATTATCGTCCCCTAAAATAGGAATAAGAACTGATATTCTTTTAAATATTATTAATGCCACAATCCGTTCTATTTTTGACTATGGAAGTCAACTTTTTCCTTTTCAAGCAAAAGCAATGGACAAAAACTAGAACCAATTTACAATGCTGCATTACGTTTAGCCCTAGGTCTCCCAAGAAAAACTCCGATAGACGTATTAAGAGCGGAATCTATGAATGGCAGTATCAATAATCGACATAATTTCCTTTGTCAAAATTTATTATTGAACAAATAGCATTAAAAGACTGGTCACCAAATGCAAGGTTATTTTGGGATATAAATAATAATTTTTATAGATATAGAGAAAAAGAAATCAGTATTTTTCAAAGTCAATCAACCTACTACAAGAACTATGTATTTCTAAAGTAGATATTCTTCAGTGGACCCCTCCTCCTCCAATCTATGAAAATCACAAAATAAACATCTATATACTCATGAACTGCCTTTTCAAAACAGAAATCTTCCAGATATCATAGTGCAAAATATGTTTAATGATTATATCCAGTCAAACTTTAATAACAGTTTTATAATTGCAACAGATGGTTCTAAAAATACTAATCAAACATCAGTAGGAGTTTTAATCCCCAAGAAAAAAGTTAGACACAATTACATACTGAAAGAAATGATTTCCATTTTTACAGCGGAAGCTATCGCCATATGGACTGCGTTAAAAGATTGGATTTCAGAAACAGAAAACTATGTCATCCTGACGGACAGTTTATCAGTTCTAAAAAGTATCCTTAATATTAATAGAAAATCCAGTACGATAATATTAAATTTAAATTCAACATTACACGAGTGTCTCCAAATAGCTCAATCAATTACATTCATTTGGGTACCAGCTCACAAAGGAATAGAAATTAATGAAGTAGATAAATTAGAGAGCTAAGGCCTCTCCAGATCCTTGGGATATTATTCCTTGGATTACTTGGGAAGATCTACATATTTTTTTCAAAAAATCAACACAAAAGAGAAAACGAAGAAATATGGAAAAAGAGCAAGAGACATAAAAATTATAGTTATATTTCTCATCTAAAAAATGGAAAAGACCGGCAGCAAAAAATAGAAATAAAGAAGTTTTAATTAATAAGCTGCGGGCAAAAAAATTACCATTAAATGATATTTATTTTATTTTTAAACAAACAGATTCTCCATTGTGCTCAGATTGCCATGTACCAGAAACTAGTGAACATTTTATTTTAACCTGCAACATATATCAATCGCAACGTAAAATATTGAAAATTTTTATCTCTAATCATAGTGAATGGTCTTATTCATCATATATAGCGAATTGTGATACAAT
>BMAO01013694.1:0-25197 GCA_019973975.1 Trichonephila clavata
TAAATAATATATATTCTTTAAGTTTTTCAGAAATATTCAAAATTTTAATTAAACATTTAATAACTTTGTCATTTATGAAGATAATCTCACTAAACCTTTTTTTTCGTGTGTAGAACAATGTTACCCAAAATCTGCACGAAGATTGAAAAAATTGCTTAAAAATTACGGATTTAAAAAAATTGTGTTTTTAGTCTAATACCCTTTTGCGAGAATTAATTCAGCTAAACCAGGGATGCGCGAACCACCGTTCAATGAGTTGAACAGGCTGAGAAACCTGTTCAGCGATAACTAAAAGTAAAAAATAAATTAAAAGTAAAAAAACTTTTTTTAAGTACAAGCTTTTATTTAAACGCGCTAAAAGAATAAAATAAACTTTCCTTTAAAACTTTTTTACTATCAACTTATAACGTCATTACACAATTTATATGATATAAAAGCTTGTCGCGAGATTTACCTGTGTAGATAAACAAGTAAAATAAATAACTTGACCTGATTGATTTTAGTTTTTAAAAATTCAAACTAAGTAAATATGAGTACTTAAATATTGCGACAAGCTTTTATATCATATAAATTGTGTAATGACGTTATAAGTTGATAGTAAAAAAGTTTTAAAGGAAAAGTTTATTTTATTCTTTTTAGCGCGTTTAAATAAAAGCTTGTACTTAAAAAAGTTTTTTTACTTTTAATTTATTAAAAATTAAAATCAGTCAGGTCAAGTTATTTATTTTACTTGTTTATCTACACAGGTAATCTCGCGACAAGCTTTATAATCATATAAATTGTGTAATGACGTTATAAGTTGATAGTAAAAAAAGTTTTAAAGGAAAAGTTTATTTCATATTATTTAAAATAATTTATTGTCACGAAATAACTGTGTGAAATTGTAGTTTCTACTGTTGATAAGGTAAAAAATATTTCAATCAACCTTTTCGCTCATTTGTACGCATTTAAATAAGGGAATTTATTTTTAATTCGGCATTCAATATAGTTATTTTAGTAAAGGAAACCATAAGATAGTATCGCATGGTTTCTTATCGAACGAGAATTCTTACATTTTAAATTTTTATCTTTCTTTTTATAAGAAAACTTATTGCAAATTAGACATAGCTTGTAACATTTAGGATTTTTATTCCATCTAATTAAAAACTTTGTCACAGGCAGTATGTAATTAAATTGTTGACTAGTTCAAAATCCAATTTCATTTGGTAAAAAAAAAAAAAAAAATGAATCGCTTACTCAAATATGCATTTAGCAGTAATATGTAATGAAATCCTCTTTTCATTCGGCATAAATATGGAAACGAATTGGGTCGAGTTTATACATTATATGTATAGATATGATTATACTATGGTAGGATATACTAATTTTTGTTTGAAAATGAGTTATTTTATAATCTGATTTAGCTTTCAAGTGTGAGAAAAAATATTGTTACTAGTTAATTTTGCTCTTTTATTTTTACACAGAATATTTAGTCATAAATTTTTTTTTACTAAGCTTTTAAAAATTTTCGGATTGTATTAAAAATATCAGAGAAACTGGATTCATTGTCAGAGTGAAGATCATGGCTTCCGGTTAATTTATCATTCGACTCTTGTGCCCTTATGAATATATAAACATATTGAATTGTGTGTTAATAAAACAAGTATTTACGAATTAAACTTTCATTTGAATGATCCACAGAATGAGCGAAACAAATAATCGATTTAATAAAAATATAATCAATGAATATTTATTAGCACAATGTGTATAAAATTAATTAAACATTGTATTCCGTAGTGCAGAAAATTTAATATGAAAACAAGCATTTCACACACTTTAATAAACGCTTTTTATTCTGTATCAAATTACTTACCCTTTCGACTTACAGTAATTACATTTTTGAAAGATCGCCTCTAAATCACTTCTTGGTTTTATTTGAAATACTTATTCATAACCTTTTGGAATTTCAGGTCATGAGTAATCAATCGTATTATTTAAATTAAAATTTGTTAAAAAACCCGGAGCTTCAAAAAACAGTCATAAACAAGAATGTGAGCGCTTTTCTGCTCGTAATCGTATTACTTACCATACAATTACATAATTCAACTTTTTATTTAAAAAATATTGAACAAATCAATAATTTAAAAAAATTTGTAGCATGTATCTAAACTTGCAATTTCGAAAAAGATGGTTATAGATAGTTTTATATCTATCCAATATACTATCCACAAGAAGCCAGCTTACACCGTGCGAATACGTCTACGTCAACGGAGAAAATGAAATGTTTGGCATCGTATTCAAAGCAAGCGCCGATATTGGCGAGAAAATTGCTTTACTCTGTAACCCTGCAGAATGTCATCCCCCTCTTTCCTTCCCCTTTACTCATGTCATCCCCCTCCTTCCTTCCCCTTTACTCACGTGAAAAAGTTATCTCTATTTAACGACTTCCCACTTTAACCAGTCACGCAACGGAGCAAAGAAGTTAACTGAATTTTAATGTTTTTAAATTGGAATATACTGCATTTATCCTCGATTGACTTCAGCTTTGTTGGATTCTTTTGAAATATGCTTCATCACAGTTATACAAATCCTGTTTTCTGGCATCATAAATTATGTTTTTTAAAAAAATGTGTAATTCTCAAAGAAGAAAAATATTGCATATGGGTAAGTGCACTTTAATTTTGAGTAAATCAAATAATTTTCATTCATCAATAGGTAAGAAAACGGTGATACCAAGATATTGCAAGACTGGGTATAGAAACATAATATAAAAACTATATGTCAAAGTGAACAAACTGTCTGAAAATTAAATGAACAGTGGTTTTTGATTGGTTAGAATGCTGATGAATAATATTCAAATAAATTTAATAATGAATTTATTATAATAAAATTAGAATGGTATGAATTTTTTTCCATATATAATGTACCAATGCATAAGTTGAGCATGTATTTGAAATGCGAGGAATTATTTTTTTTAGAATTATGCAATACTAAATGCATTATGCAATACTCTTATGATTTTAAAAAAAAATTGTGTAAGTAATAGCAAAATGTATATTAAAATCCCTTCCTCTTTTTGATGCCACATATACTTTTATTAAATTAATTTTTTGTTTCTTTTAAGAATTCAGTACTTATATATCTTGACAATATTTATGAAAAACTTTAACTTAATCTTTCTCTATCTTAAATTTCCAGAATAGGTATCAAATCAATGTACACTATTAGAGTTCTTAGGGGGAGAAAATTTTTCTATAAATATAATACTGTCTAAATTTAGCTCAAAAACAGATATATTTATTCAAAAACACATAAGTTTTTTTTACCAAGGTTTGTCAAACTTTAGACATATCTTGTATTAAAAATCTTTGTTTTTATAATGTAAATTACTTAAGATTAAGAATTATGCTGCAGAAATTAATCAAAGAATTTATTATTTTGGAATGTGTTTGCTTTAAATTATGACATTTATTATTAGTAGGAGTTTTTGTTACATCTTATTTTTTTTCTTAGATGTAACATTGAATACAATAAGAGTATTTTGTTAAGTGATGGCATTTTTCTTTGCATATTCATTGGTCCATGTGTTAATAAATTTAACTATTAAGTTGCATCTGATTAAATTGTCAAAATAAGAAATCATTATTGACTATTGAACATTTGAAAAAAATCCAGTTATTAAGTTAGGCATTATAGACTTAATCTAAATTTGCAGCAAAATAATGACATTACAGGCAGTATTCTTGTGTTTTAGAGGTTAAATAGTTTTCAAATTAATATATATAAAATTTAATTATATGATATATACTTTGCATAATAACAGGATCAAAATATTATTCAGATATGTTGTAAATTTATATATATATTGAATTTTACTCCTGTTATAGATGTTACATATACTCATTCTTGTTTTGTAGCAAAATTCAAGATTCCTCTTTAGTAGAATTTTGGTGAGCCGCTATAAATATAATTGCCCTTTTACAGAACAGATTATTTTATTTATTATTTGTGGGGTATATACATCTTTGGGTTGAATTGTCAAATCGGCCACTTATCCCGCCAAGTGTTTTCTCACCAAACTGATAAGTGCCCCAAATCTGATAACCCTTTTTTTGTATCAGTGAGAGAGAAGTCCGATCGTGTTGTGGAAGGTTTGGTACTCCAAAACACAACACGCAAAAATGTGCCAAGTTAGAGATGTTTCAAAATTTAACGGAGCGGCCGATTCGACAATTTCACCAATCGTTGCACATATTAGAGTTTAAATTATGGATAATGCCTTTGTTGGAAGAAATAAAAGACATATGAATACTGAATTGAAGTAAATCTTTTATATTTAAAGATATAATGTAGAAAAATTATGATAAAATTGGTCAAAAATCCTGTTTAGTGAAGAAAAATGCAAGGCTCTAAAATTCATCCTTCAAGTTTTAATAGGAAATGTTTAGTTTAATGCAATTTTTGTTATCAAATTTTCAACAGATTTTGTAACTTAGCTTTTAATAGCATTATTATTAAGAATAATTAATCTAAAACCTGCACCTTTTTATTCATAATTTCTTTAGAACCTGCTAGTTTGATATCACGGGGCATCGCGCCAAGTTGTTGTTTATGTTCGCCAAGATGGGCGATAACTTACAATATGGTTACCTTGATATTTTTATCGTCTGGCGATGTGGTTGCCATGGAGATAACGTATATTAGACATAATTTTTATTGGTTCTGTTCCCGCGGTAATCCTATTAATTTCAGACGATTTTATTTCCATTTTTTTTTTAACAATTTTAATCATTTTCATTGCAATTCGGATTCAAATTATATTTCAGTCTTCTAATTTATTTAATGCTATTTTCGAATATGGATATTTCTAATATCATTGGTGAGAACTAGGATATTTTTTTTAAAAGAATGAGTGTTATATTATTAATTATTCCTATAAATCGTTTATTTTAAATTTATTTTACTTTTTAAAAATGTTTTTTTTTTCCGTTTCTTGTTCGATGAAATTCGTTGAAGAAATTTGCAGTTTTTGGAACATAGCAAGCTTTCAGTACTTTTTAGTTGCTATTCATTATGAATTTTAATATTTATTATGTAATTATTAAATTAATAATATAAAAAAATTTATTCGAATGTGTAATAATCATATAATATACGTTATTTGTAATAATTGTTATTTTATAATTATTACATATGTGTTATTTATTTTTATTATTTTATTTATTTCTAAGTATTATGTTATTTATTATATTATTTTATTTATTTACAATTGTTATTTTGTTGTATTTTATAATTATGTTAAATGAGTATTCTTATATCTGTACGATTCTTATTTATATTACTATAGGATGATTATTCTTTTTTATAAAATCTATTACTCTATGTTACGTGATTATTATTATATAAAATAAAAAGTAATACCGTATGAATATCTAATAATTATTACTATTTAGTATTATATGAATATTATATATATAATAATTTCTATAACATTATATTACAAGATTATTGTATACTGCATAATATTACTATTAGTAAATATGTTTTTTTTCCATATTGATATTAATTATTTATTGATCTTGGTTAGTCTCAATTTATTCCTAAATTCTTCATTTGAAATCGATTTTAATGTTTTTCAAAACAGTTCTTTAAAATTATTTTCCTGACGAGTCTTACCGCTAGGCCGCCATCTTGAATTTCATTCCAACGGCATGCGCTGCTTGGCGTGATTCCTTATCACGGCAAACAGCGTTTGGCGCCCTGCCCCGTAATATCAAACTAGTTCCGAAAATTCTTTTATTTTATTGCGATTCAAACTTTTCTTAATGCCTACATTAAAATTTTGGCTTCAAAATATGCTTTGTTTTAAGTTTAGAGCATTCATGTCATATTCATAAGATATTACGAGCCACATGATCTATTTTACATTATGAGAGTAAGGTGAAAAGTTCTCGGCCTGTCAATGGAAAGTCTGCGATTTTCAGTTAAAATATGATTTTATTTTTCTACGTTATCTCTCTTGACTTCATTGCACTTGGTCCAGGGTTTCTCCAAAGTCAGTCCGGAAGTGTCTGGAAGGCTGTGAAAATATTCATCTGCCTCATTTTAATGGTTTATGCTGAGGGATTTCAATAGAATGAATACCTTTAACTCTAACGGCAAATATGAAAATTATTTTGGAAATTATTTATTGTGATCTCCTTCACATGCGTTATAGTCTCAGCGAAAATGACACCATTACCAGATGCTATTAGATTGACGTTAAAAATCCATTTATTGCTTTTAACATAATTTGAAAATTTTAGTTTTAGAAAAAGTTTTTTATGTATAATATAACCACTTTTTGGCACTTAATCATTTATCTTGTATTACTGTACTTATTGTAATGATATTGATCTATTATTTTAGAATCGTGTATAAAAATGGAATAGGAGGTTTTAAACTGGGAAAAGATTCATTTTTTTCAATATCTCCTAATTGATATATACCAAAGAAAATTCTCCAAATTAGTTTATGAAAGAAAAGTGTCCTCAAAAAATTTAATGTTTTCATTATTCAGTTTGTATCTTTAGTTTGAAGGATGTTGTTGATTAAGATTTAATAAAAATGCATTCAGATAAAACTTAAGAATTTTTGGAGAGACATATTGAAAATCATCAGCATGCTGACTACTGCTGTGGGTTCCCCTACCAGATTGAATACGCATGAGCATAGCCGTAATATATCCGGTAAACCTAGAGGGAAAAAGCTGGTGCTATTTTAGATGTACACTGTATTGCAAGGTGCTACCATCTAGTGAGAGGAAATATAGTTTGTGCTGCATTAGTATTCCACCCCCCCCCCCTAGTAATAGAGAAAAGAATCAGAAGAACGATACACAACATGCTGGCATGTGTAAACTCTCCAAATATAATTATCTGAAGCACGCTTGAAATTACATTGAAAAAAAAATATACATACAGATGCTAGAAATTATATTGAAAAAAAATATATACAGGTGTTTAAAATTACATTACATAAATATACATAATTTAAAAAAGTAATTACTTAAAATTTCAGAATTTTCCTGGTAAATTTTTGTTAAAAAAAGGAATAATATGAAATCTTAACATATAAAAGTCAAATGTGCAAAACACATTTTTATTTAAGAAGACGTTGATTAAATGAGATAAGAATCCATCTTGTCGTTCTTTTTGTAAAAAATAATTCTTCAGACCTCTTCTGGACAGCACACTCTATTATGGACAATTAAATAAAACGATTGAGAATTCTGCGCACAAGCATAAATAATGTTCATAGCACACAGCGTGTAGATCGTGTGGTCCCCGTAGAAGAAGTGCGTTGGATTAAGCGGGAAAAAGAACGCGTGGGAAGCATCACCAGATATCCTTACGCCAGAAAAAATAGTTCACTCGCTTCAACCCAACACACCCCTCCTGCGAGTGATACAATTTTTTTTTTTCAAACACAATTTACAATATCATAAACACATATACATAACAAATTACAGTAACATAAAAATCATGAGAGTAATGAAATTTTTTCCATTGAATATTGTAATTTTTGTACATTCGTGGCTTTAGTAGAAAATCTGCAATTAAAAACATCAGTTTGAATGTATTCCAATTTTATTGCAGTATCTTGAATTAAATCTTTCACAAAATGAAAACGTAAATTCATATGCCTTGATTTATTTGAAGAACGGGTACCCTTAATTCACTGAATTGCTGCTTGACTATCAGAATTTAAAGTTACAGCATTATTTATAAATTGTTTACATTTTAATTCAGTTAACAAATTTACAGTCCAAATTATATCTTTACAAATTTCAGAAATAGGAAATAACTGCTTCACATGTTGATAGACTAACACTTTTCTGTTTACGACATTTCCATAAAATTAATGAATTACCAAATAAGATTACACCACCTGAAAATGATTTTCCATTTTCTGCATTCCCCCAACTTGCATCTGAATTAGCATTTAGAATACCAAATTCTTTTTCATAAAATAATTTTTTCTCTTTTGTACCCATCAAATATCTTAATACTCTTTTAGCCAAATTATAATGTCTTTTCTCTGGTTTATGATTAAATTGTGATAAATAAGATGTTACAAATAAAATATCAGGGCGAGTTCTATTAGCTAAATACAAAAGTTCACCAATTAATTCCTGATACATAGTAATGTCAATAAATTCATTTGTGTAAGAAAAACTTTTATCTTCCCCTTTCACAATTGGAGTCTTAACACTTTTACAATTTTCTAAATTATATTTAATCAATAATGAATTAATATATTCACACTGAGATAAATGAATACCATTTTCATGTTTTTCAATTTACATACCTAAAAACTTATCAGTTTTGTTTTCAACCACTTCAAATACATTTTTAATCTTATTTACAATATCTTCATACATTTTATCATTGTTACAAAAAATAGCTAAATCATCTACATACATACATAATATAAGAACACTTTGATTATCAGTTTTAATAAATACACAATTATCAGAAGCTAATTGTTTTAAACCAAATTTTTCTAATTCACACTTTAATTTCATGTACCAGTTTCTACCTGACTGTGGCAAACCATAAATACTCTTTTTCAATTTGCAAACTTTGTCATCTCCAATTAATTTCTCATAACCAGGTGGAGGTAACACATACACAGTCTCTTCTAAATCACTATATAAGTAAGCAGTTTTTACATCAAAGAAATTAACATTTAATTTTAATTTAGCTGCAAGTACAATTAACAATCGAAAAGATTCAATATTTACAACTGGTGAATACGACTCTGAATAATCTATATTTTTAATTTGATTAAAACCAGCTGCTACAAGCCTTGCTTTGTATTTAAAAATTTTCCCAGCATCATCTTGTTTTAAACTATACACCCACTTAGTTTTTATCAATTTTGATTTTGCAGGTTTTTGTACTACTTCCCATACTTTATGTTTATCTAACGAATCTAATTCATTTTCCATTGCTAATTTCCAATTTTCCCAATTAGCACTATTTTTTGCCTCAAAATAAGAGTTTGGTACATTATCCGTTAAATGAACTGACATCTGCTTAGATTTTAGTCTTTCCGACCTTCTAACAGGGATTTGATTTTGTACATCATTCAACTCAAGTACTGGGAGTTGGATTCTGCCTGTCTGATGCGATGATGTAGTCTGAAGGGGAATTGAGTTATCATTCTCAATTACCACAGGCTCATTATTTATTTCAAAATTAGACAATACTCTATTTTCTGAATTTTGATTAATTTCGTTTATTTCGGGAGAGATTTCAAAAAAACGAGTCAATATCCCATGTTTCATTTTCAATTTCACCTAAATAACTACTACCCTTTAAAGATTCATTGAATTTAACTGATCTCTCTTCAATTACTTTTTGATTTTTAATATCATAAATTCGATATCCCCTCCTTTCTCTAGCATATCCTAGCATAATTCCCCGTCTTCCTGGAACTTCAAATTTATTTCTCAAAACTTTCGGAACGTAAAAATAGGCCACACAGCCAAATTTTTGAGATAATTTAATTTCGGTTTATTACCTGTCCAAATTTCTAATGGAATTTTTTCTTTCCCTTTTCGTGGTGTTATATTAGATACCTGAGTACTACAATTAAGGCTGTTTTCGGTCAATGTTAAAGGATAGGGATCAAACGGGAAGCACATTTGCCGGCAGGAAAAAGCTCCAATAATAATAAAAATTTCTATGGGTATAAAAAAATTATTGTTTAGAGGATAGTGTTCTTTGAATTTTGATTTTTGAAAAAAAATACGCAGTTTTCAGCATTATTGCAAAATGAAATTGGAGTTTTCTATGTTAAAGTATAGGAAGTGAAAACGCGAAGCACATTTTAATAGAAAAAAATTTATTTTTTCGAGTAGAATTAAATAGTATATAAGAAAGCATGCTTCCCTCTTTTGACTAGTGTAGCCATAATTAAGTTTTATGTTTTTATTAATGAACTTTTCTAAATTTTAAGTTTATTCTGAATTATTTTTGGCGTAGTTAGGACTATCTCAAACAGATGACACCACCATCGTTTTGTAAAACGAATTTTACTTGGCTACAAATACTTAATTTTGGCGATATCCTTCTGCAATATAGTCGCCAGCTGAAATTATGGTAACTTGCAAGTTGTGACAAATAGTGTGGAAAATAAAGAAGATTTATGATGTACACAGAGATTTAACATCTCAAACCTGATGAACTTTCCTATTTAGGAATGTTTTTAACATTTTCTGCATGTGTGCTTTAAAAGTTTAATTTATATACATAATTTATAATTATGTTGCTTAGATTTTTTTTTTTTTTTTTTTTGCCTGTTATTGATGAAATGCATATAAAAATATCTAAATTCTGTGAAGCGACTGAATGAAAAATTGAAAGTATACTTATTTTATACTTGACCAAAAGTTATGAATTGACTAAAGAATACAAATTACTACTCCTTGAAGCTCACAATTTAAAATTTTAATCTAATTATTGTAATGCAATTATTATTATTTTTTAACTAACAAAAAATCGATTCGATTTTATATTTAACGTACAATTTTACCATTAAACCATTGGAACAATCATTAACCAAATCTTGTTTTCTAATTAAATTAGCAGAAACTTATTTTTTCAATTAATTTTCTCCAATTCTAAGCTGTACCCCAAATTCTCAGGCCGTTTTTGTGGGGAAAAATTAAAAATAGTGTAAAATATGTTATTGAGATATATGATATATTTACGAAATAAAAAGTGGCTGCGGTAGCCTAATGGTTATGTAACAGAATCGTGGCTGCCGTATCATGAGTTCTAGCCTAGTACAGCTCAAGACCCGCCTTATAGGGGAGCTTTATCTGTCGAGAACTCAGATGTCCTCCTGTTGGTGTGATGTGGCAGTCAGGAGAGGGGGTGGTAGCTCAGGTGTCGTCCTCGTCACTTGATCATAGTTCAAAATTACGAGGTCTGTCACCAAAAGCCTTCGAGTATAGCTGATCAGTACGACGTTAATATTCACATAACGAAATAAAAAAATAAAGGTGAATTAATAAGAAATGAGTAATTAATTTATTATTTATTAAAAACTTTTAAAAATAAACGAGAACCAGTAACTTTTCTATCCGACAGTATCTTGTCCAATTCCCCCCCCCCCCGGTGAATTTTTCAGTCTTCGATTCTAAGCAGCACCCAATTTTTAGTAGCATAAGGGAAGTAGTGCGACTTAGATTCGAATAAATATGGCAATATCGTGATTTTAAAGTTTTTGTATCTTTAAGTTTGCCTTTTTTTCTATTAAAAATTACTGTCTCTGACATTTTCTATCATTGAACATTTTCAATAACCTGTTCTTGACTAAATGTTTAATATAATAGTCTCTGTGTGATTTCTTTTTTCGGAATACATTTTGCACATATCAAATTTAGAATCAAAGTTTATTCAAAATATGTCCATTTTAGTTAAATATATGATAAAAAAATTTTTAGTACATTTTTTATATAACTTTTTTATGAAAAAAGAAATATGTGAGGCATTACCGTATGAACAGATATTTGCTGCTCATTGGAGTTTTTCTTTTAGTACTATAGTTAAGATATTGATTTTATTACTAGTTTGTTTTTAAATTATAAAACAAAGCATTCACACACACACACAGATCTGCTGAATGAACTTTAAAAAAAAAATTAAAACTTAATTTTCTAAATATTTAAACGGTGTTTTAATTTTTTACATCAAATATATATAATTTTTAATTTTGGAAGACTTTTAAAATGAATGATTTATTTTATAAACGAAGTAAAAATTTAATTGTAATAATTAATAATGTTTGCTTTTTAATCTCGCAATTGCGAATCGAATTGCTCGATTTTCAAATGTTAAGAAGTTTTACATTTCTTAACTTTTCCATTAATCATTTGCTCAGAGAAGTTCATAATCAGTTATGAACTTTTTACACCTTGGGGGGGGGGATGTTTCTATCCACTAGAAAACTTGTCAATCTAATTATTACAAAGCTATTTTACCATAAATTATTGTTTTAAGACAATCTGTTACGCAGTATATAATTACTATGTGATAAATTACTTTGTTTAATTGCAGCTTTATTATCCAAAACACCGTTTAGCATCCTTCCAAAGGCAACTCGTCATGTCATGATGTCAATATCTCATGGGAATTTCACTTCGGATGGGACCAGAAAACACTTGATGGTCGGATGTCTTTAGGAAAGAAAAATATAAAAAAGGGGAGAAAAAGGAAACTTTTATTGCTGTGGGGGTACTGAAACAGATAAGAGGGGAAGAAGCGGTAGGGAAATGTGTGTGTGGGGGGGGGTCTCAACTTTCCGTGATTTTTGAGGTCTTCTAATTGGATGGTGTTGAATAATCATTCTGACTGAAGTAAAATACGTTGCTAGTCTTAGTCACTTTTGAAATTTAGAGTAGGAACCTTTATACTTCTTATACGACTTATTTCACAACTCATCAACTCACATGGATGTTATTGCTATTTATAAATTATATAAAAGTGCATATTATTAGAACATGCAAGAACAATCATTATTTAACATAGATAAAATTTTCGATTCCATATTAAAACAATAGTCCTTTCATACTTATTATTTTTTAGAAAAAGGCGAGATAAAATGCATATCAAAGAAATTTACTTTTTACTTTGTAGAATCGGTGAATAAATAAGAATTATTCGACAAGAAATGTTTTATATATCAGTGAAAAAAGAAACCAACATTTTTTACTATTTTTATACTTTTTTTGATTGATGATTGTTATGCATCTTCCAAAACTAACAAGATTGGAAATTTTTGACACATGTTAGGAATATTATTTTTTTGTGAGAGAAGGGGATAAAAGAATAAAAACAAAATTCTCCCCAAAAGACACCATACTCACCAATTACATAGAATTTATTTTTACATGGAATTCATAGCAAATTATGAAAATTTATTTGTAAATTATATGCCAGCTTAATTCTGGAAAATACAACATATAATTTTTTATGGTACTATATTTATTCGATAAGAGTAAAATTGCTTCATACTATTAGTCCACTTTTAATACAACAGTTTGAAACATGAAACTTAATTTTTCACTACTGTATATCTACCTTTTCTTCTGTTTCGTTATCCTCAGCATTCATATAGTGCAGTGGTCTTCAAACTGTGTTTCACGGAACCCTGGGACTCTCAAGGTTACCCAAGTCACAATAAACAATCGAAAAAAGAGATTATAAATGTGTATGTAAAATGGATTGAAGTTTGTATAACTACAAGTATCTTTTATAAAAAGCTCATTTCATTATTAAACTTTAAAATTCTATTTGTACTCTGTTTGTAGTTCTATTTATAATTCTTTCGAGAGCTTAAATGCTTTTCTGTTGGTGTGATGTGGTAGTTAGGAAAGGGGATACTAGCTCAGGTGCCGTCCTCGTCTTTTGACCATGGTTCAAAATTACTGTCTGCAGTGCCGGTTTAAGCTCATTTCGATGCCTGGGAGTAGAAGATCCACAGATACTCTTGGCACTGGAGAAGCCTAATTTATAACTAGAAAACCTGTTTAAGTCCAGCCTATCCGGGCTCTTCCCGGCCCAGGGCGCCCGCCCCAAGTGCCCAATGGATAAACCGATACTGACTGGTATTTTCTAACATTGAACATTTTCAATTCCCTGGTCAAGTCTGACTAAATTTTTAATATAATAGATGCTGCAGTTTCTTTGCGCAATACATTTTACACATATCAAAGTCAGAATTAAAGTTAATTCGGAATATATCCATTTTAGTTAAATATGTAAATAACATTTTTAAGTAGTAAAATTTTTATAAAATTCTTTTAGTACTATAGTTAAAATTTTGATTCGGTCTAGTTTATTTTTAAATTAGAAAATAAAGTATTCACACAAAATAATAATCCACTGATTAATCTTTTAAAAACACTTTCTTTTAAAAAATAAATTTTCTAAATACGTAAACGGTGTTTTCATTTGTTCACGACAAACACTGGTCCGAAGTCTCTAGGAAAGAAGAGAAAGGTACAAAAAAAGGGGAGGAGAGGGTAGGAAACTTTTATTGCTCTGGGGTAATAAAACAGAAAAAAGAGCTGAAGAAACTGCAGAGTGTGAGGGGGGAGGAGGAGTCCTCTCTTTTGGTGATACTTGAAAAGTCTTCTGATGGGTTTTGCGTAGAACAGGGATGGCCAACCCAAATGACCTTGCAGGTCACTTCGGAAAAACATTACAATTCAGCGGGCCACATATAAAAATATATATCTCTATGATAGATTTGGATTTATTACAAGCATTTATTGGAGTAAAAATTTAAAACAGAACGAATTATTATTGTTTTCATTATTTTTATATGTATACAAACAAATATATTATAATAATGAAAATGCAATGAATCAAATAATATTATTTAAATTTATTTGATTAGTGAGATATTTGTTTCTCAACTCTTTCACTGAGTTTTTGCAATAGATCTCAATGCATATATTTGTACATCGTAATTGATGCTGCAGGTTTTCATCCGATAAGTTTGAGCTCAATTTCCTGTTAGATTAATTTCATTTTCAAGGGAAACAAGTAATATAAAACAAATTTTAAAACAATTCCTACTTTGAATGAATGAATACAAAGTATTTTATCAACGATTGAAAATTTCAACAAGATATATATAGATATATGTATAGGGAGAGAGTGAACTTATAGTAGGAATTGAAAAAAAAGCATGATTTGTCCGAATTGTTGTAACAATGCACACCCGGTTTGGCTAGTTTGGATGAAAAACTGGTTTTTCGGCGCCAACTTTTGTTATTGTTTTGTTTTAGCATTTTCAATGTTACAATAATGGAGACAAATCTAAGTTGGTGTCGAAAACCGGAAATTAATTTATTTAATTAATTGGTAATTAATAGATAAATATTTGAAAAAACTGTATTAGCATCAAGTGTCATCCACTACATAAAACAATACTATTATTTTGTTGCCAAATATGCGTTAAAATTAAATAATTTTATGGTTATCCAACGGTATCAATGTTAAATTTATATTATTGTATATTAAAATTAATAATTGTATGTGATTTAAAAATTGTATTTTAATCTATATGTATATGAGCATAAAATATATCATGCTTTTATCAATGTTGATATATTTCAGAATTTGTACTGAGAAACGCTGGGGAAAAAAATTGTAATATTTTTTCTTTTGTTTGTACTTTCTTCATTTAAAAATTGTTTAAATATTTTTCAGATACACGTGATGCTATTGTACCGCTATTTATAATTAAAAGTAATGTAATGAAGTTATTATTTGCGCATTTTGTTTGAAAAATATTTAATTATATTTTATTGGTAAGAATTGGTCTTAGAAGAAAATTGAGATAACTCTTTGTTGATTTTCTATGCGGACTCGAAATATTCTTTTTGTGAGGAAAGATTTTTTACTTACTTAGATAACTAGAACCAAAAACGGAGAGCAATGTGCATACAATTTTCTCTTTTGAAGCAATTAAATCTCTCCAGCAATGGCATTCAATAAATTACAAAAAAGCTGTAAATTTATCTTTGGAGTTACCTTTCCGATTTTTTCGACATTTCGTAATTGTCCATAATTTTGGAGATCAATTTCAAATAAGATCCATTACAAATTTATCAACTTCCATCCTCTCAAAAATTGACACATTTGTTGAGTAGTGCAGAGTGCCACTGAGAATTGTGCCGCGTGCCACACGTGAAATAGGTTGCCAACCCCTTTTCTATCGCATGAATGTAAAATTGTATCATATTGTTTGTTCATTTAATGCAGCATATTAAAACGTGAAATTAAGTTTTTCATTGCTTTAAATCCACCCATTCTTCCTTTGAAAATCATTTATTCAGAAAAAATTAAATACAGTTTCGTTCTCTACATCATTTATCTAGAGCATTGATCTTCAAACTGTGTTCCACAGAACCTTGGGATTCCACGAGTCACAATAAAAAAAAATCGAAAAGAAAAATTATAAATGTTTATGCAAAACGGATTCAAGTTTTCATGAAATTCGTATAACCACAATTATCTAAAAATGATCTCATACATTAAAATTAAAATTTTTATTTATACATAACTTTGTTGTGAAAAACTTTTTAAACTTTTATTGTTTTATAATAAAAATGAATTTAAAACTTTCTTTCTCTATCTATTAGATTATGAATATACTATTGTTTGCTATCCCGAGTTCCACAAAGTAATTTTATACTAGTTAGTATAATATTCTGAAACCTTTTACGTTTGTGGGGGGGGGGGACACCTATAATGAAGAAGATGGAACAATTTATCGACATATCAAGAGATTCAATGCTAAAATTTAAATTTAAGCTAGAACACCAAAATTTTAGGTTGTCAATTCTTGCAAAATACGCAGAATTTCTCACATAGCTGTGAACATGTTAATGCCATTCACAAAAATGTAATTAGTAAGTGAAAAATATTTCTCAACGCGAGTGTCTACAAAAACAAAATATAAAAACGAATTAAACGTGTAATATGAAATGCTACTACACATTATTTTCAAAGAACGACAGTTTGTGTAAAAATTGAGAATACTAAATATAATGCATGCGTGCACAGGTGACATTTGGATCAAAAATTAATATTATCAATGAATAAATAACATTATACATACATCATAACATTTTCTAATAAGAAATAAAATTTTTAAAATTTTCTTTTCATAAAACATCAAAAATATGTTTATCTATATATTTTAAATATTATTTTAAGATATATTCTTCTAAGTGTCGAATGGGATTCCCCAAAAACCAGTGCCAAATTACTCATTAGGTGGAGTGGGTGATTGCCTAAGGGCCCCACTCTTTTTAAGGGTCCCAAAAATAAAAATAAAAACCAAATATTTAGCTATTTTTTGCTGTAAGAAATAGTTTTTATTACAAATTCTAATAAATAATTAGTGTTTAGTTACATATTTTTTAATTCGCTGATTATCTGTTATTTTATTTGTGCAATGAAATATATTGCTAAAATGTTGTGTAATAAGATTATTAGGCTACAGGGCCCCTAGAACTGGACTGCTTAGGGGATCTCCATGTCGTTTTATCAAACACTGCGGAAAACATCTTACAGTTTTAAGGGTTCCGTGAGTCGAAAAGTTTAACTACTGTCCAGAAATAACTCTTCCATGGACAAGATTCACTGCTGTTTTACCCCTCCCTCCCCTGCAAAAAAAAAAAGAACTACCAATTTTACGATTGTGACCCACCCCCAATCCCCATTCCTTAGCGAGCGTCGGCTTTCTCTGAGGGGAGAATTTTGTTGAGAGGAGTACCCGAGAGAGAAATTTATTGCCCATCTTGGGAATCTTCAGAAAAATATTTGTGCCAAACATTTCGCAAAAGTCAACGCCATCTAGATGTCATGTAAGATGTTAAACAACTGACGGCCTTCCCCTTAATAGCTTCGGCCCAAAATTTTAAAGGAAGCTTACTTTCATATAGTAAAGATCTAGCTCTTTCTAAAAGAACACGGTTCGCTCTTTCTGCTTTACCATTACTTTCACTGTTGTATGGAATAGTTTTTTCATGAAATATTCCTGAATTAGCAAGGAAAGTATCTAGTTGCTCATTTACAAATTCTAACCCATTATCAGTTCTCATCTTTTTAATCCTTTTATCAGTTAAATTTTCATATTTAGCTTTAAATTGAGAAATTATATCAAACACTTCATTTTTATTTTTAAGAAATAAGTAAAGTACATGCCAGAAAAATCATCTACAATTTACCATAAAATATTTTGCACCACCATATGATTCGATATTAATTGGACCACACAGGTCGGCATGGAGCAACTCAAGAATTTGTGAACTCTGATTTATTTCAATACTACGATGAGTTTTTCTGGTTAACCTTACTTATATCACAAGTTTCACATCTGAAATTATTTACATTATCAATATCAATATAATCTTTCATTTTAAGCATATATTTACAATTTAAATGACATAACCTGTTATGCCAAATTTCATAATTATTAGTAGATTGGTCAGAAAAATAACACTCAGAATTATACACAGATTCTAATTTTATTTCTAATCTACCATTATTTTTAAATGCTTTTGTTATTAACTTATTATTTTTATCATATATCAATACACAGTTATTGTCTGATTTAATGTTACAACCTTTATCCATTAAACATGTTACAGACAGTAAATTACATCTTAATTGAGGAACATAACTGACATTAGTAATTGTCAAATTAATAGAATTACAATGCTTTGTACTCACAGTTTTAGCTGAAACGTTACCTGTTCCTTGACTTACAATTTTGGAATCTTTATCTGCCAAGTAAATCTCCATAATTTCTGGACTTATTTGCTGAAACCACGCAGGGTCTTTGGCCATATGACAGGATGCTCCACTGTCCAGGATCCAAGTGTTATCACAGACGTTTTCTTCGCGGTTTGAAGCTGTGAAAACTGAATTTGAAGAAGTACCTGGATTTCTTGATGGATTATTTCTTTGGGTCGTTCTGTTTGGCATGTTTTTATTTTTGTAAAAACAATCCTTTGCAATGTGATTTTGCCTTCGGCATATATAGCAAAGCATCGTTTGTCTTTCATTTTTCTTTCTAGAATAAAATGCTCCAGCATTTATTCCTTCCATGCGATTTTTAGATGGTAAGATGACGGAGGCTTCTTCTTCTCTTAGAATTTGGAGGATTTCATCTAAAGATTTCTCTCGTTGGGTCTTCAAAATTTCCCTGAGGCGTGTGAATTTTCTGTCAGTCCTCGAACTGTATAATACACCAATTCCTCTGTGAGACTTCTAAGCCGAGGGAGTGACACTTAGTCGAGATGCCCCTCGCTCTTGCAATGTAATCCACCGCGTTTTCTCCTTTGTTCATGATCAGGTTGTTGAGTTCATTGCCCGCGTCGATTTTGCGGTCCTCCGTAAGTCCGATGAAAGTCCCTCTAATTTTTTCCCACAGCACTTTGGCGTTGTTCTCTTCCGCAAACTGTAGCGCCTGTTCGTCGGCAAGGGATAGCTTTATATACGAGACGGCGTCAGCATTTCTTTGTTCCCAATCGGAATCCTCCTTACGGCTAAGGTCTTCGGGTTTTTCGTTGGTAACCATAGTATCCAATCTCTTCAGGCTCAAAGCAGCCTTCATCTTAAGAGCCCATATAAAATAGTTCGTCCCATTTAAATTGGGGACAGTTATCTTATCCATTTTGTCAAAAAGTTCACACAGTTCACTAAGACTATTCACAGTTCACCAACCACGCTCTGCTACCAATTTGTTGTTCTTTTTGTAAAAATAATTCTTCAGACCTCTTCTGGACAGCACACTTTATTATGGACAATTAAATAAAACGATTGAGAATTCTGCACACAGCATAAATAATGTTCATAGCACACAGCGTGTAGATCGTGTGGTCCCGTAGAAGAAGTGCGTTGGATTAAGCGGGAAAAAGAACGCGTGGGAGCATCACCAGATATCCTTACGCCAGAAAAAATAGTTCACTCGCTTCAACCCAACACATCTCATGCTTGAATATAGTCTATTTCATTTTGGTTATTATAAAATCTTAACCATCTACTTAATTTGGTGGTTTGTTGTTACTGGGGGTATGGCAGTGTGATGATTCTGCATAAATGATTTGATCAAGAATAATATGGGGGAAATCATTGACTTTTCTCTCCATTTATATTAATGGTTTGTGTTTGTCATTCATTGATGGGACTGTGTAGACCGCTGAAAGGCTGAGATATGATGGATAATCTTTATCAACACTGATAAATGCATGAGTTCAATCGTTCAAATTTAGAGCTCGCAAAATTTTTTGAAATCCCATGAGTGAACATCGACATGGATTTTAAATTATTCATTTTGTTTTTCAACTGTTGCACAAAATCTTTGTCTAATGACACTGAAGATGGGGTATCAGTGCATATCTCGGCTCTAAATTTAAAAGGCTAATGAATGCTATGAACTGTATATCATAGTACAGCAGAGAATGTTGAAAGAGAAATTGTTTATCTGAAAATTGTAAACTGTGATGTAGTTATTTCGTTTAATTATATATTCTAGTTGCACTATGTTTTTTCATAATTTCAATATTGATACTGATGTCTATTTTTCTTTCAGTGGAATAGGAGAATTTCGACAAATCTAGAATTCAAGAATTGAACCAACACAAGGAAGAAAATTAGATGTGTTGAAAAATTTCAAGAAGTCTGTGAGAAAAATTATAGAATTTTTTAGAGAAAAAAAGATGGACTATGTTAATATAAAGTGCTTCCGCAAAGTTTCCCTTGTTTAACGTGTGAAAATTAAAAACGATTCTTAGGATTTTAGATTTGTAAATTTCAAAGTACTATTTTCTCGCTTAGATAAGACAATACATCATTAGCTACAGGGGGGAAAATTATCGAAAACAATTTCCATAAAAATTGTCAGTATATTTTCATTCGAATGATGCCGATTCCCTTGAAGTTTTGTATAAATCTCGCATGGAAAAGCAGCTTAGGCATGTGAATTTTGAACTAAATGTTTAGAAATTAAAAAACCTTATAAGCTGTTAAGATATCCAGTTGAAGAAAAGTTGTCTACACAGTTCCAAATATCTTCAACTGCATGCTAAAAACATTTGCTTAAAATTATTTGGCTCATCGCCAAGAGTATTGCTTTTTTGAAAGGTTGTTACTTCTTACCAATCATTTATCAATTACAAAAGGACATCTTGCTATTTATCCTTCACTGCAAGCTTATTGTTTTAATTAATATAAGTTGGACTGTGTGATTTATGACTTTTACTCTTAGAAAGTGTAATAAAAGGTGTTGTGAATTTAGGTTTAGGTTAGGTGTTTTAAGTTTCGTTTAAATTAAAGTAGAGAAGGTAATTTGTGTTCAAAATTTTTTCCCCCATTCCTGCAATAATTGGAATACATTTAAAAATATTTTTTGCAAAATGAATTAAAATTAGTTTAATACCTTGTTCAATTTAAAAATGGGATATTCAGCTAAATTTCATTTTGTTGATTAATTAAAACTATACAAGTAAGTTTCAGTATTGCATTCTACTAAAAAAAATTATATACAGCCATCCATAAAAAGGATGTTCCCCGTTTACGTGATTTGAAATTAAATAAGGATTGACGTGATCTCACCTGAAATATCCAATTTTACAAACTAACAGGATGACTACCTCTTCAAATGATATCTTAAAACATCCCTTGAGTAATCTGCCCACCGAAAAACCTAAAGTTTGTCAATTTGCAACAAGGATTTCAGTCACAGTGCTCATTCATGTTCACATTTAAGTATTCATATCAAGAAAAAGCCTCATGTTTGTGAAATACGTAACAAGGGTTTCTCTGAAAGTGGTTCCTTAAAAATACATTTATTTATTCATACCAAGGAAAAGCCTCATGTTTGTGAAATATGCAACAAGGCTTTCTCTGTAAGTGGTTACTTAAAGAAACATTTACGTGTTCATACCAAGGAAAGGCCTCATGTTTGTGAAATATGAAACAAGGGTTTCTCTTAAAGTTGTAATTTAAATTCACATTTACGTATTCATACCAAGGAAAAGCCTTATGTTTGTGAAATATGTAACAAGGGTTTCACTGAAAGTGGTTCCTTAAAAAACCATTTATTTATTCATACCAAGGAAAAACCTCATGTTTGTGAAATATGCAACAAGGCTTTCTCTGTAAGTAGTTCCTTAAAGAAACATTTACGTGTTCATACCAAGGAAAGGCCTCATGTTTGTGAAATATGCAACAAGGGTTTCTCTGAAAGTGGCTCCTTAAAGAAACATTTAAGTGTTCATACTAAGGAAAAGCTCATGTTTGTCAAATATGCAACAAGGCTTTCTCTATGAATAGTAGTTTAAAAGCACATTTACGTGTTCATACTAAGGAAAAGCCTTATGTTGTGAAATATGTAACAAGGCTTTCTCTGTAAGTGGTACCTTAAAGAAACATTTACGTGTTCATACCAAGGAAAGGCCTCATGTTTGTGAAATATGCAACAAGGGTTTCTCTGAAAGTGGTAGTTTAAATTCACATTTACGTACTCATACCAAGGAAAAGCCTTATGTTTGTGAAATATGTAACAAGGGTTTCACTGAAAGTGGTTCTTAAAAAACCATTTATTTATTCATACCAAGGAAAAACCTCATGTTTGTGAAATATGCAACAAGGCTTTCTCTGTAAGTAGTTCCTTAAAGAAACATTTACATGGTCATACCAAGGAAAGGCCTTATGTTTGTGAAATATGCAACAAGGCATTCTCTTCAAAAGGTAATTTAAAAGTACATTTACGTTTTCATACTAAGGAAAAGCCTTATGTTTGTGAAATATGCAACAAGGCTTTCTCTCTTAGGGGTCATTTAAATTCACATTTACGTATTCACACCAAGGAAAAGCCTTATGTTTGTGAAATATGTAACAAGGCTTTCTATGTATGTGGTTCCTTAAAGAAACATTTACGTGGTCATACCAAGGGAAGGCCTTATGTTTGTGAAATATGCAACAAGGCATTCTCTTCAAACAGTAATTTAAAAGTACATTTACGTATTCATACTAGGAAAAGCCTTATGTTTGTGAACTATGCAACAAGGCTTTCTCTCAAAGCCATCATTTAAAAAGTCATTTACATATTCATACAAGTAAAGGCCTCAAGTTTGAGAAATTTGCAACAAGTGTTTTCTGAAAGAGGTTTCTTAAATAAACATTCACGTATTCATACCACAAGAAGCCCCATATTTGTAATATCATGTAATTTAAAAGAATTTCTTCAAATTAGTTCTTTAAAGGTAATTTACATATATGTTGTTAGGATTTTTTATAAAATAGTGTAAATAATCTGTGTTTAGATGTGCAATGCATTTATATTACTCTGTTATACTCTTATTTTATGTTAAGTTTGTAATATTTACAAGCAACGTCCTTACAAGCCGTCCTTATGTTATAATGGCAATTCAATAGGAACTTGGCATCATATTTGGCGACCAAGTTGTTTACTTTGGCGATATGCGCGACCATGGTGGTGAGTTTGGGACTCTCTAAATTCTTCTAGATATTAGTTTAAAAATCCACTAATTCACAATCTATGATGCAAGCGGGTTTTTCTCGAAGTTTTTTGGTGAAAAGAGGCAACATTTCTTATTCTATATTAATTTATTGTGGTGCTCACCACACATCAGCTTTGTGTGTTTACATCTCGGCACGCTTGCCAGGCCAGATTCTCAAAACTATTCTAACAGGTTGCCATATTCTTTTCGGGACCCATGGTCAGGCTTTTCGCACAGTATCCCCCCTCCCCAGTGATTGAAGGTGACAACTTAAGGGAACAACATTAGTTTAAAATTTATAAACATTATTTTCTCCCCCCCTTTTTTTTGAGAATCTGTACTGGGAAAACTACATTAACAATTTGAATACTATATACTTATAAACAAAAATAAAACATATAATAAGATATATACAAATATAATACAAAGAAAAAATTCCAAAAGAAAGTTCTTCTAGGGAGAAAAAAAAATATATAACACAAGTGGCTAGTTTTCTTGGAAATGTACATGTCTTCCTGGTATATATTGGTTTTTCGTTATTAGATATTTTATCATCTTTTACGCTTTTGCTCGCTGAAGGTGGAGATTCACACAGAGTTTCTGAGAGAAGATGTGCAGGTTTAAAGCGATCTAGAGAAACTTTAGTTTTTCGGCCATCAACGTCAATGGGATAGTTTTGTCTGTTCTTTACAGAACTTTATGTGATCCAGTATACAGTTGACGTAAAGGTGGTTGCACATGATCGATTCTTAAAAAGATGAGATGATGATTTTAGTGAAGGATGGATGAAGAATCGATCAGTGCAGTGAGCAGATGTTGCAATAGGATTCAGTTGTTGCATTCTGTTACGAAGATTAGTGATGAAACTATTGTCACAAAAAGGAATGTCACTAGGAAGATGTAAGTTTGTTCCATAAACAATTTCAGCACAAGAAAATTGCAAATCTTCTTTAACTGCTGTTCTAATGCCAAGAAGGATGGGGACTGTTTCAGACCATCTGTCATTCCATAGCCTTTAATGGCCGATTTTAAATGCTGATGGAAATTTTCAATTTTATTTGAAATTGGATGATATGTAGTGGTTTTGATCTTTTGAGTTCCCAGCATGCGAGTAAATTCAGTGTACATTGATGAGCGTATCTGGGTTCCTTGATCAGATGTGATTATAAATGAGCAACCAAAACGAGAGATCCATGTATCAAAAATTGCGTGTCAAATGGTTTTTGCTTGCATGTCTGGAATGGGATTGAATTATCATATTATCACCATTATCTTCTTATCGTAAGAATATAAATGTGACCAAGACCTTCTGAGATTTATTTTGTGAATTTTGCTGCTGAATCCTGTATTTCAAGGATTGCATTTCATCAATAAATTTACATTGCTCTTAGATAATTGTCTTGTATTTGTGACTGAATTGCATAAAATCCTCGAACCCTGTAAACATAATATATATCAAGGAAAAACAATCATTTCTGTTAAGGCTATCATATCATCATATATGATGCTTGCCATTTAATCGAATTAATAAATTATATTTGCATATTCATATCATTCAAGTAAAGTGTCAGTGTGTGAAATATCCATAGTATCACTTTGTATCGAAGTTGTGTAATATAAAAAGACATTTACTGATCCATGCCAAGAGGAAAATCTTTATGTATATGTGCATTTTCTGAAAAAACTTTTCTCAAATTTGTTACTTAAAAAACACATTTACGCACATTCATGCCGATAAAAATTTGAAGCTTTATATTTATGTATATATTAACCGGGTTTATTTTTCAAAATTCTATTTTAATTACTTTCTTCTAAGAAATCTTTAAGTCTTCATTAAGTTTTTGCACAAAGGCTTCGCTTGAAAATTAATTTTCACTTTTGCAAATAATAATTGAAGTCATGTCAAGTCAAATGACTCAAAAATGCATGTGAAATGGTAGATGGACATGTAGTAAATGAGCTAACATACTTAAGCGATTTTCTTTCTTGAAAGCTGGCAAGTTGTAATTTTTTAAACATTTGTGTTGTATTCTTTTATAACAGGTCTGGCCAACCAATATGACCTCCGATTCTTCGGATAAACATAATCCTGCTGGCTGCATATAACAATATATTTT
>BMAO01013695.1:0-34687 GCA_019973975.1 Trichonephila clavata
TAACGATGGAAAATTTGAAGAAGATTCATTCATAAATATATAGAGAGAGTGTGCTAATAGTAGAAATTCAAAAAAGTTTCTTACATGCTCTCTTTCACGTAAATATAAATTTTGTTTTGAAAAAAAAAATATATGAAAGTTTTTCAAAAACTGTACTTTGTAACAACTAGTATTCTCAATAAATGGAAGGAGTAATAAAAAAATCTTTATATATATATATAAAATAACTGTATTCAGATAAACAGTCACAAGTACTTATAAATTTTCTTTAAATGAAGTATTTTCCTACAAATCATATCTTTGCCAGATTTTACATTAAAACGTATAATTTATGATTTAACGAGCTATTCCAACGTATTCTGTGCAATATAATCTCTAAAATGAAATCGGATGCATTTTGTTGGTTTCTTTCTGTCTCTGGTGGTGATCAAACTTTGCATACTGTTCACCAGAGAACAGTTGTTCATGTTTTTTCTGTTATACTAACCCTTAACTGAAGATAAAAAGAAACGCCATTCTCTTAACAGGGCCACCGTTACTAAGCGAAGGGAAATGTATAAATACGTAAATCTATCGCAAACATTGTCAAAGTTATTCTATTATCCTTCAATATTTCGGAATAATTTTACTGAAAGCATTTGAAAGAAAAGGACCACATTTAGGAAAGACGTATATACGCAAGGGTAGCTAAAGTTAAGGCTGAGAAAGACGTATAGATACGCTGGGACATTTAAGGGGTTAGCAAAAACGAAAACCTGACGACGCTTCTCACTTAACTGCAGAACTAATTTCAAGCGAGTAACATTTTTTTCCTGGTAGAAAAAATTTATTCATGTGGACTAGGTATGTTGGCATGAGAGAATATATATATATTTCCTTTGTTTCTTTTTTTTACACACAAAAGTTATGGGTCGATTTCTTTTTTTTTTATTATACTTCAGATCATATTAATCTATCATTATCAACTCTCGGTACGTTTCATTTATCTAAAACTAAGAGCCTTTTTGAAACTGGAACATCGAAATAAATAATAGCAGGAAATTATTTTCTTAGTGCAGACTGTAGAAAAATATGAGTTTCATTTGGGATTGTTCACAGAGTTTTGACTCGTTTATTCTTGCAATGTAATTATGATTTTTGTGATTAATTTTTTATTTTTTTTATTCCGTAGAAATTTTTCTTTTCTAATGTGTTTTCCCTCCCTCACATTTTAGAAATTCTGGTTACCGAAAGATCTGCATGTGAAAATATTGAGTTATAAAATTTGAAATGTTAGAATAAATTTATTTATGTCATTTTAGACATTAAATATTAAGCGAGAAATTTAATAAAAAAAGCCATGAGTATATTAGGGTGAGAATCCTATAATGCTAGTAAATGATTTTATATTTTATTTTAACAAATTAAATTTTCCTTGCATATTCAAAAATGGTGCAATAATGTGAAATGTATTATTTAAATAAATAAATAAAAAGGTTTTTCTACACAATAAATACGATATTTTTTTAAAAATTATACTGATGAGCAAAGGGAAAAAAGAAGAAAAAGTCAAAGAGAAATCAAAGTTTATATTTTTAAACATAATTTCAGGAAAAGAGACAAACTTGTTTCACAAATGATTTGCGTAATGAAAAATTAATCCTTCTTTGTTTAAAACCATTTCCCGAAAAAATGTCAATAGCTACCAAAACTGCAATATCCTATTTCTGCCTTATGTAATCTATGTAATACAAAATTTTTTAATTTATTTCTTATTAAGCAAATAATAGGCTTTTAACTTCGTTAAATATAGTAAACATAAAATAAATAATTGTATTTAAATCAATATGCATAAATTTGCTTAAACATGTAAAAAACTGCTTGTTATTTTAGTCGTTATTTTTTTTTTAATTTGTATGATTTCTTTTTGAATATATTTCCCTCTTTTTACTTATTTTATATTGGATATATTATACCGTATTCAAAATTAGATAAATATTTATCAGATAAAAATTAAATTTACGTATTGTTATAATGCAACAGAAAACACCATAAATGTGTGAGCAGCAGGAAAAAAAAATTTTAATTTTACAAGCAGTTTTCATCTTAGTTTTAGATTTAATTCTCACAGTTATCTGTAGTTTTAAAACATAAAATTACATTAAATATTGCACAATATATTTTTCTTCCGTTTCATGATATAATACATAAATAATGTCCTAGAATAATTGCTTTTTTTAATCTTTCCTTTTTAAAACATTAATTTATTTATTCAATACCTTTATATATTTGTTTTATTTTATGTATTATTATTATTTTTTTAGTACTTCCGACTGGGTGGCGTATATAGTTTGTCACTGGCCTGGTACGCCACAGTATGTGGGTTCGACCCCGTCCCAAGTCAGTGGATTTTCACGATTCAGAAAATCAACATGGTCCATTTCGTATAATTATGTGGCATGTTAAAGATCCTTAGAGTGTCCATTTGATTTGGGTGCTCTCGGCACAATTAAATTCCGCGTACCATTTTGCTTCTTTAGAGCTCGGGGAGCCTCTCTCTGTGAACGAAACTAAGCGTGAAAATTACATTTCCCCGATTGATATTCCACATATATAGTGACATACTAAAAAAGTGATACCAGCTCCCACAAGAGTCGTACTAAGTTTGCAATGGTAAATACCAATTCACATCCCCATTAGAAATATAAAAAAAATTAATATTTAATAGCATTTAAAAAAAATAAAGATTTGATGTTTAATTATCGCTTAATGCTTATCAGGAAATGGTTCGTACATTTCATATTAAAATTCAAACAATTAACGATAAGTCTACACTAACTGTCAAGACTAATTGGATAGCTGAAAACGCATCAAAATTATAACTAAGTATTAATTTAAAGAAAATTTTTGAAAAATCATTCTTAAAACCAAAATTTTATGCAAGACATTAATTTTCTAAAAAAGGCTTTAAAATAAAAATATACATATATAAATATACTGCGAAAAAAATCCAATGTATAAAATTACAGACTTACTCAAATTGATGCTTCTACGATAAATATCGTAAAGCTTTAATACATTAGAATCATAGAGGTATTAATACATTTCATGAGAGTTACGTTTATTTATTCAATAATGATTAAAAGTAACGTGTATTGAGGCTTCAGAATAATTAACTGGCTTGAGCATTTGCTACGAAAGCATTAATATACTGAGCAACTATGGATTGATAAGTAGATAATCCGACATGTTACATCCGCCTAAGTGAGGAAATCGCGGAAATCATTGCAAAATCTCTTAAGCAAAGTTAAATTATCTGAAAGTTTGTTATTCATAGTTTTTTTAACCTCCTGATGTGCTTTTCTACTCTGATTTTGATGGATCAATATTATTTTAGTAAACATTTCCTTCTAGAAAATGTGAAATTGGACATATGATACCAGTGTCTTTATAAGGAATTTTAGAGGATCTATATGTGAAAAGTAAATAAGGAAGCTTTCATTAGATAACTTTCATAAAGGATATCCTTTTATAGCAATAATGGATTATTATTGTTTTAGTTTAAATTTATTTTTTTTTAAAAAATGGGTATTCGTGTCTTTGAATAAAATAAAATCTAATCTTTATGGAACAGACAATCAAATGCGGTATCAGTATTAACGACAAAAAGGAAAATAAAATATCGGTAAATATATTTATTAGTTAACTTACTTATACATAGTTAATTTTTGTAAGCAATTTTTTCACATTTCGATAATTACTGGGGAGCAACATAACTTGATAAAGCAAACAATTCATAAAAATATCCCACTTATTTGAAAATATTTGTAACACAACAGCCAATATTTTAAAAAAAATAACAGTATCAAAAAAAGTTTAATTCCAAGGGATTATTTTGCATCATAAGAGAAAAAGTTGTAATTCAATTGATGAAAATCGATCAAAAAACTAAATCAATTTTCTTAGACTAAATTATTCTTTATATATGTTTATATAACCTTACAAAATTTGCAAGCTCTAAACTTAAGAAACGCAGAATTATGATAGCTTTTACGTTCGTTTTTATTCGCATCCTTGTGACAAATCAAAACTTTAAACTTATTTATCTCAGAAGTAAAAATAACTGGTTTATAACATTTAAAATGCTAAGGCTTTTTTTCCATCGTGCCTAATGCTTTGAATTTCTTTTCAATTGCTAATAATACATATAAAAATATTTGGTATGCATTTTTGAATCAAAGCAACACTTATTTTTTTAATAATAATTGAACTGAAAATTTATACATTTTTTAAGGAATTTTCAATAATTATTCATAAAAAGAAGTATTGTACGATGGCCATTTATGTTATCGCAAAGCCCAGACTAACTTTTGTTATATATAGTGTGACGTACTTGTAAATCAAGTTTCATGCGTGTACGGAAATTTTTGTAAGAGGAGTAACATTTTAAACTCACTTCACAAATTTTAAGTTTTTAATGTAAAAAATTAAATGGCTGCTTTTTGTGAAATTTTGAGCACAAAATCTCTGTTTCACATAGTATATACACATAGCAAGCAACGATAAAATATTTTGTAAATTTTAAAATAAAAACTTTTTGCATAAATCGTACACCCCTTAATGCAATACCGGTCGTGTAGAGGAGGATAATGCATGTTAAATCTCTTGAGCTGTTGTTTCCTATAGTTGTAGTGTGGTAGTTTGGAAAGCAGGTCCAACTCAGGTGTCGTCCTCGTCACTTGACCGGGGCTCAAATTTAATTGGACGTTGCATTACCCGTATGCCATAGAGCGCGATGTTAATATAACTGCACTCACTGTTGTGTTCATCATATAATTACATTCTGCACTCCGTAAATATTTTTAAAACGCATAATTATCAACCACATGGCGAGTTTCTCTTATTTTGAGATGGATGGGTGGGTGTGGGGGAGGTGTAAAACTTTCTCCTTTTCGTTCAAAATCTATGCTGAAAACATTATCACTCTTTGGCTTCTTATCTTGTCTCCATTGTCCGACAAGCATGAAAATGCCAGTCTTTGACTAGATTAGTCTGAAGATTGGTGGAAGTTCCTCAATCAGCAATCCACTGATAATTAAATTTAATGAATGAATTACTATTTGAAAAAACTTTATTAACATCAAATGCCATCCACTACAAGTTTTTTTAAAAATGTACTTGAACTTCAGTGGATGAATAGAATGTATATTATTAGCGATTGAAAATTTGAACAAGATGTATATATTTTTGATAAAAGAGACTCTTTTGATTTTAATGTTATAAAAAATGCCATATTGAATAGTACCTTCACATTTCAATTTTTAGATATATCATTCTAAATTATATAAAAAGAAATAATGATTTAGTATCTGAAGAAGTATTGAGAATTAATAATTATAAAAATTCTTTCAAAGTTGCCTAGACTATAACTATCTAGCTAATTTTATTTATAAATATATGTCATCAAAGTTATAGCTATTTAATTATTTTTATTTTAAGTATTCATTTCTATTTATTTTATAGTATATAATTTATTTTATATTTCTTAATATATTTAGTCTATAGTATATAATATTCTTAATATATGCTTATATTAAGTTTAGTTACTAAAAATATATATAGATGGGCCTTTATTCTTAGTATTGCTGTGTTTTTTTTTAATGCATTGAGTCAGTACATTTGTGGAATCTGTATACATCGGGTAAGATTAGAGTTTCTTTGCTCATTTACATTATTGTTAATTATGGTTATATTCATTATTAACCTCTCTTGCAAATATTTTTGTTTATACACATTTATATTGTCTATTCTTCCGGATTCCTATGGTAATTTAATATTGCAATTTCTATTCTATTGCTGTTATATTCACCCACGTGGGTTTTAGGCTTTTGCTTAGTTTATAATGGAGCTATTATGTAGAAACAATTTCTGCTGCAGGAGAAGTTGAGATCTCACAAGACATTGTTTAATCCTGTTTCACTGTCCTAAACCAGTGCAGCTCGAGAAATCATAATAGTTTCCCTCTAGCTACATTTCTTTTTGGTTGTCATGGTTCCATGTTCTTGGTTCTTCTGGTCTGATCTTAGGATGCTTGGATTTATTAGTCTTCTTTGAATTATTTACTGCTATATATATATATGGAGAGAGTGAACTATTCGTGGGAATTGAATAATATTTAAAGTAAATACTCATGTTATACGTACTTTATGTAAACACATAAAGTACGTATAACATGTGAACATTAAATAATAGCACTCATTTATATAATATATTTTAACTAAACATTAAGGTAACTTTCACATTAATAGCATTAATTCGTGCTTCAAATGTCATTTACCCTTGCATTATATCTAGTGCAACCGAGAATTTTTTTCACAAACTGTCCAAATGTAGAGATATGAAGTAGATGTAGAGATAATGCAGTAAAAATGTAGAGATAATAATCATTCTCTGCCTGAATTTTCGTATCTATATTTTCTTTATATTACCTCCTACGTTATGTAGTATTTTTAACATTAATGTAACACACGGTAAAGTTCCAAGACCGAAATGTAGGTGCCGCCATTACAATATGGGCTTGGACCGGAAGTGTGACTGTACGAAACACTGTAGTACGGTCAGAGAGAGTTTGGATCTGGACAAGCGTGCGTTCCCCATTTTCGATGTCCAATCCTGGACTATGTAAACTTTACTTATTTTCACTTATTTTCTCTAAATGTTTGTCTTGTAATTGTCTAAGTGTCTGTTCTTTGTAACTGTGCTATCTTATGTCATTAAATATATTAATTTACCCCGAGATTCTATTAATTACTTTGGTTACCCCAAGTAATGACGTAAGCGGCAGTTACATTAATGCATTGTTCAAAATGGCATTAAAATGCTAATAACTATATCAGGAATTTATGTGTATTTAAATTTCTAGCCTAAAATGTAGAATCCGTTCTTGATTAAATTTAGATTTTAAAATCAGATCTGTTGTATGTCGATACTGTGCTCCTTTTTCTTCAGCATAATTTTTATCCATTAATATTTATTTTTCGCCTCTAGAAAATCTGAATTTTGGCAGGTATATGGGTTTGTTTTTCAAATAAAAAAAAACTTTAATGAAAAGTTAATTTTATTCATTGCATAAAAAAATCTAAAAATTTAAAATTAATTTAATTTTAAAATTTAAGATTCATTTATTACATTATAATAAAAGTTGCAGGAAATTATTAAAAACAGAAGCTGTTCGGCAAAGATTTTTTTTTAAGATTCATCCGTGGGGATAGTCGTATTTCCAGATTAAAGAAGAACGGCTTTTCAGTTACTTGTGAACATACAAACTCCAAAGAAAATGTGAACCTAGCTTTCACACATACTAATATATTTTTTTTCAATTTTTGTTTTTTGTTTTTTTGTTATAGACCCCCGAGTATGCTTCTTGGAACACCAGAGTTCCGTGAAATATGTTCAAAGGAGATTTAATGAAATTTCTTTAACACACATTTAAAAAAAAAGACCCTTTTATTGGATTATGATGCAAATATGCTAGAAATTAATAATTTTCTGTTGCATATTATTTTTAATAAAAAATGGAAAAATTAATCACGGACATTTTTTTGCTATTTTAATTGAAGTTAGAAAATAAAATTACTTCAGAAAAGGAATTCATTTAATTTTAAAGAATACGTTAATTTGCAGAAGTTGTCATTTGAATAGAAAAACAAGATATCATTCATTGGCATGGCCAAGTAATTTTAGCGCGTTTTTCACATGTTGTATTTTACAATCATGCAACTAATGAACTTTTTGCTAACAGAAAGTAATACTATACTTAAAAAAAAATTTAAAATTATTAAATTTAAATATAATTCCGCTCATCTAGGGCACAAATTCGACCAAATGCCGAAAACCCGAGGTCAATCGGTTAATTATTGTCTGAGAAAAAGGTACGACAAAATATGGAACGAAGACGAAGACGTAGACGAAATTTGCGTCCTAATAGCGCTTTTTTTACACTACGTGAAAAACGCGCTAAAAATTCATAAGCAAATAATGTCTATTTGGGAGAAAAGAGACCTCACTTTAACTCGGCATCACTCGCGTGAAAAAAACGACCTAAAGTTCTCGCGCAGAGTGTGTCATACCCAAGGGTGTTTACATTGTGTTTTTACCGTAAAATTTGTATACAACGATGAAAAAGGAAGAGTAGGCAATGCAACATATTTATTACATTTTTCACACGTAAATTTAGTTTTTCTGTTCTTTTTATAATGTCATTCAGTGCATTTTTTATACACTCCTTTAATCGCGTCGTGAGTGAGTGCGATGTTTTCACTGGATCTTAATTTTTTCAAAATCTCAATCTTTTCCAAACTAAACATATAGGAGTAAATTTCTTTGTTCTTTAATTTTTAAAATTTTGGAATTTCTTTTTTATTTTCCCTTATTTTGTTTCACAACAATAGTTTTTTTTCTTCAAAAGTTCGTCTGAAAGTGGATAAGATGTGTACCAGTTATCTCCTTTAAAATTACATTCTTCTCAAATACTTTTGTATCCCTACATATAAAACTTTTATTTTCAACAGTGTCTCCCTTTTCTACATCTGGATCGATTTCAGTGGAGGAATCATACTTTCTGTTATACTCTTCATTTGCTTTTTCCTCATCATACCCGCGAAGAGAATTTCTTCATCCGAAAATACTGTTGTACTATATCTATTTAATAGTGTACTTTTTACGTTACTTAAATATCACATTTCTTCATCATAACTATAATAATACGCCACAGAATAAGGTAGATTTATAAGCATACTCACGTATTACAAAATGCAACTCAACTTCATGCATAGGGTGTGACACACCTGAGGGAGTGGTATCCAATGATCTATTTTAAAAATTCGCTGACAGGCTTGATCCCCTTCAAGGTTATGACCTTAAAATCAGCTAGACCAGGAATCATCCATTTTCCATAAAAGGTTTAGCAGGAGCGTTAAAAAAAGTTATATGGTGGGTATGACACACCCTACGTGAGTGGAGCCGGGTTAAAATAAATGAAAATATTTAACGTTTAAGATCTAATTTAAAGGTAAGTTAAAATTGTTAATATTTTTTATCTCTCACTAAGTTATGTTTGTATATATAGGGCTATAAATTTCTCATTTTCAACAATAGTGATATATTATACAGAAAGGACCGACCCTAAGGTGTCGGCTATGTGTGCAAAAACTTGACGTGCTCTCTTCCATAGAATTTTTCATATTTTGACTAATACTTAACGCCGACATTATATATTCAACTATCAGATAAGAGAAAAAGTATTATAAATAAAAATGTAATGTGTGTTTGTTCAAAGCCGCAAATCTCCGAAAGTACTGTACCAATTCCTCTAAAATTTTGTCGGCCGCGAAGGCCGAGTGGTATAGGCATCGGATCATGGCTAGCATGTCATGAGTTCGATCCTAGTGCCACCAAGACCCCGCGTAGGGGGCGATGCACGTTAAATTGTCGAGAGCCTAAACGTCCTCCGTTGGTGTGGTTGGTGTGTAGTTAGGAGAGGGGTGCCAGCTCAGGTGTCATCCGCGTCACTTGACCATGGTTCAAAATTACGCGGACCCTCGCCAAAAGCCCTCGTGTCGCCAATCAGTGCGACGCTAAATATTCTCTCACTCACTCTCTAAAATTTTGACATATTGTTGCATTTGAGTCCTGACGGATTTTTATGTACTTATTATTTCGAAGTTCACTCTAAACTTTTTAAAATTTAAATTTTAAGTGATTTTTTGGTGTTATGACGTCATATAATGCCGTGTCTCTCTCTCAATGCGAAAATTCATACTTTACACACAGTGTTTTCGGGCTTATTACATGTTTTTATTTTATTTATGTTTATTTGTTGCCATATTTATCAATTTTTTGTCATTTGATACGTAATTAGGCTTATATTCTGAATAAATTAATTTTTTTTAAAATTATTCTTTCAACAACTTAAATTTTGTTTTGTAGCTTTGGCAACAATCGGATAGAATTATCGTGGAATGTATACGATTTTGCTTACATTTTACATCATGTTTTTTTTCTTTAAATTTAAGCGAAATTTATTTATTTTTACCAAGAAAAGATGAAAATTAAATTGACTTCCGTATGCTACTTTTTTCCCGTTAAATAGTTGTTAAAATTTCTATGGTTTTGTCGATAGCATAAGACTGGGTGACTGATCTGAACAAATGAATAACGTCCCGATTGAAATTTTCCACCTATTTTATCTTTTTCCAGTAATCCTAAATTAAATCAATTAATTTTAAAATTTTAAATTTATATTTTGTACCATCGTTGTTTTTTCTGTCGACAATTTACCTCAAATCAAAAGACGTCGCCAAATACGTGATATGCATTCATTGTTTGGAAACTGTTCCGTACATATTCTAACACAGTATTGTTTCCCACTTGACGACATTTTAATCTGGCGAAATTAATCAAAGGGATTTTTAATAAGAATGTTTTTTTTTCTGTTTTAGACAATTTTTTAAATTTCTATTGATATTTACGTATTATCGCAACAATCGCTAACGTTCAAGATATTCGCCCAGTTGTTAATTCCATTTTCACATGCATTGTACTCGCTTGCTATAAGTTATCGTAGCTTAAAAGCTTGTATAAGTTATCGTAGAAATAAGTTGAAGGTCCGTAAATATTATTCCCAGGCTATCTGGTCTCACCTTCGCGCTCTTAGTATTGATCAACAATCTTAATTGGATTATCATTGTACTTGCTTGCTATTTTGTGACGATAAAATAATTAGAGTGAATAATGTCGACTGATTATTCAGTTCTCCCCACACATCTAGCCGGTTCCGAGAGTAGACAAGGGGGATTAGAGGGAAGTTGGAATAGACACACAATACAACTTTAAAGACTTTCTCTCATACTTACAAAATAATTCACGCTTGAAACTTTTCTTCAAATGGTTGAGATTTGTGTGTTTGTGTGCATTGCATATACACATACAATGTGAAGCCTTGTGTATAATACTTAATCTAACATTGCAATGGCGACAGAGATTTATTGGAGTATCTATTCATTTTTATTTCTTCTCAAGATACAAATTAAATATCCAATCTTTTTTCTTTATCGAATATTTTCAAAATTCCCTTCCTTCAATGAAAAATTGTTCATTGCCTTGCCAATGTCTGTTTTTTATGGAATATTTTCAAGAATCTAAAATCCTGCCTTCAATGAAAAATGCCACGGAAAAAATCACGGAAGAGAAATATTGCAGTACCATTGATAAACTACATCTCTTAAAAACGTAAACTACCACTAAAATCTCATTAAAAGAATTAAAACTATACCGTAACCTAAGATAGACAGAAGAAAATATCAGTGGCCATACACTGTATAAGCTGACCGGTTGTGGCTAGTTAGGTTAGCCTGGTTGGGGCGATTGTTTGATAGAAAACATTTGGGATGTATCGGTTTCCCAAAATACATCTATGGCACTATGTATCTAAATCAGGAGTTGCCAACCCTCGGCATGAGTGGCACGGTGTTGTAACAGTGGCTTGCGAAATCTTACCGAATATTTTTAAAAAATTTCAAAACATTATAAGTACAAATTTTTATAAATTTTATTGAAGTAGGGTTGTTTCTGGTGAAAAACCTCAAAATTTTGATCAAAATATGTTTGTGAATAAATGTTGTTTCTTGCTATGAACATAATAAAATAAATATCACTCGAAACTAGCTGATGTGCTTCTATAATAACCCATTTTTGTAGGCATATGTAGGAGCTAATCTTAATACAGATGACTTGGTAAAAAAAGTTACAATTCAAAAGCAACATTAAGCAAATACAGAGCCTATAACAATTACTTTGGATTAAATTATTCAAGTTACTCATTTTTATTTCATGCTTAACCTAACTGATTGAACTTGTAAAAAAATTGTTAAAATAAAAACCTAAATTTGTGCACTTTTGTCTTATATTTATTATATTTTTTTTTAAATTTCGACTGCAAAGACTTGCATTAAAAAATTGAGCATAAAAATCCCTAAATAAGCTTATACGTAACATTTTTTTCCATCTTTTGGCATATGTTTGTTGGAAAAATTGGAAGTAGCACATTTAATTATTTTTTTTTATCAAATAGAGGCACTTTTCCTTAAAAAGGTTCACCACCCTCATCAAAATTTCTGTGAAACTACAGAAAGTACACTCATGTCCATAAATTAAGGATAATGAAGTTCAGGCAAAGAAAGAGACAGAAGCAAAACAAATTTGACTTATTTGTAAAGTCTATTTATTAAACAAAAGGTAAAGAGCAAAAAAGATGCCATAAGTTTGACATAATTAATAAAAATTGCGATTTTTACTCCCTGCAGCAAATTTCAAAAAATAACCTATTTACAAAAAACAGTATAACATGGTTAGTATGATGGATAATACGGAGTATCTCTCCCGGCCGATGCAATACAGGCCTTATAACGCCTACGCATGCTGAGTATCAAATTATCAATCTGATCTTGGGGAATATTACACCACTCATCAAGCAATGGCCTCCGAAGTTCCGGTAGACAGGTGGGAGGGGTTGACGGCTGCAATTCGTCGGCCAAGCATATCCCACACATGCTCTATTGGATTCAAGTCCAGTGAGTATGCTGGCCAATCCATACGGGTGATATCCTCCGATTGAAGGCATTCGTCTACAATGTTTGCACGGTGAGGACGGGCGTTGTCATCCATAAACAGAAATTCAACACCCATGGGCCCCCGAAACAAACGTACATGTTGTTCCAGAATGACATCCCGATAGATGTGGCCTGTCATCTCTGAACATGCAGGTCAGTTCTGGAACCAAGAATAATTCCTCCCCAAACGAGCCATCCTGCACCATCGTAACGGTGTCGTTTAATGGTGTTCTCTTGGTGGTAACGGGTACCTGGAGCTCTCCATATGAAAGTCGGCGAGAATCAGACTGCAAACTAAACCTGGACTCGTCGGAAAACATCACACAAGACCACTGTTGCGGTGTCCACAATGCATAATCTCTACTCCAGGTTAATCGCAGGCGACAGTGAGTTGCGGTAAGGGGAACACATCTGACAGGCATACGAGCATATAGACCAATGTGCCCTAAGCGTCTGTACACGGTCTGCCTTGAAACTGTTGTACCGGTAGCTGAAGAGAGCTGACGAGATAGATCTGATGCTGTGTTCAGTCTGTTTCTTTTGACAGTAACTGCCAAATACCGGTCCTCATTCGGCGTTGTAACTCGGGGACGACCTATGCTGTAACATCTACTCACATTACCATCATCTTGGAATCGTTCCCAAAGATTAGAGATGAAACTCTGGGCGATTCCAAGTTCCTCGGATACTTCCAGCTGGGTACGTCCACATTCCAGTCGTCCGATAATTCTACAACATAAAAAATCATCCAAATGCTTCCTTTGTGCCATAATTATGCGGTTATTTCACTGAAAGGCTTTTAAAGCGCTTGTGAACAATTTTACTTCTTTGCCATCATTCCTTATATACCCCTCTCTTACACTCTCGTCATTGTGACGTACTAACCGTGATATCTGGTGGTTTCCTGTAATTTGCATATTCTTCTTCAAGATGTGTGTGATAATTCTACAGGTGAATTTTTTATTTTAGAGTTCAATTTCTGTGTGATGCTGAATTATCCTTAATTTATGGACATGAGTGTAGTTCACTATTCGTTCTTTTATTAAAAAGGAAGGAAAAGAAAGCATAGATTTGCGGAATTTAATTTTAGTGCACACCTGAGGTACCAACATTTTGTATTTCTGTAATCGACTTTTTTTCAAATATGCATAAGCTTTTTCTCTAAGTTTGCGACACATTAAGTGGAAAATAGATAGTGGCAGAATGTAATATGTATATATCAGAAAGACTAAAGCTGGAAAATAAATTATTTTGCTAACATTACTTAAAGTTTATAAAACATCTACAGCCAGTTTTTAACAAATTTAAGTTAAAATTGAAATGAAGAAAAATTTCTGCTGAATTTTAATTGAGTTCAAAAAGCTATATGAAACAGATATATTTGGTTTCGTTTTTATCACACAATTATCAATATTACGAAGGCAAACTGGAAAATGAAATTACAATGTTAGCAATTAAAAATTATCCAAAACAGTGAAATATCGAAAATCTAGTTTCGGATTACTAAAAAAAAAGATAAAATTAGCTGTGCTTAGTCCGAAGTGTAAAAGAAATTCAAACACTATCCTAGAAATAAAATATAACGTTTGAAAGCATGTATTTTATAATGATTCATTCGAAAAAGAACCGTAATAAAAAATATGGCTTTAAAGAACAAACAAATGAATAAACATAAAGATAAGTTATTAAAATTACAATTATATAAACAAATCTTAAAAAAATTACATAAAGAATGTTTTGTCGCATTAAAATATAAACGTATCCAAACTCTGTTCTAAATAATTCCTAAGTTGAATTTTTTCAAAAACACCTTGAGGGAATCTCATAAAAATGTCTTTGCACACCATCGTAACACAAATTTCAGCATTTCAAATTTTTCGTATTTAAATCGTTTTGTTTTTTATTTGCTGCATCGCATTTTAACACTCAATGGACCGTTTTTTTCATCATTATTAATGACTCGTAAAAACATAAGTTCTTAAAACAGCTAAGAACAATTTCTTTACGATTGCAGTGTAAGAAATCGTTATATCAAGAAATGCTGTTTAAATAACATTAAAAAGCGATACGGATATGTTGCACCAGTGTTTAATTTATACTATTCTTTTAAACTTACTCTTTCTTCATTATTCTTATATATGTAAAACAAAAAAAGTTCAAATTTCTTTTCAAACTGAACTAAAAAGCATTTTTCGATTAAACTTAACTAAATTAAAAAATAAATGATTATAAAGTGATTTCGAAAATACACAAATCTAAAAATGATGATAAAATTTGAAAACTATTCCTTAGGGAATTAGTAGAAAAACAAAGAGATATAAACCTAACCACTGACGTTGATATTGCGTTTACTCGATGGTACGATTTCCCCATAGAACATATTTACATTAGTGCAAAAATACTGGGTAAGAGACGACTGTGATGAGGGGAAAATTAATGGTGAAAATGTATAAACAAATATTATAATTTCACAGAAATGATTAATTATTTTTCTAATCTTTATTTACACATGCAAATCGGAGTTTTTTCCCCCTGGAATGAAAACATAACAATTCATCTCAGAAAATTCCTCAACACTATTTTTTTTTCTTTTCAATACTAAAAAGAATTATTTAATGAGAATTTGCCTTTCATGTAATTTCTTTTTGAATGAATTAAATAGATTTATTAGTCAAGCATAAGTGATATCAATAGTAGTGTCTCTTGGAATTTAGGATTATTATTAAAACGAATTTAAAAACTCATTTTTTATGTTTTGATAATTAATAAACTGTTTTCTTTTTTTTTTTACATTTTACATAAATATCAAATTTTCGAGAAGGAAGACTAAATTTATAAATAAAAAAATGTTAAAATATCTTTTGGTGGGTTAGTTTTAATTTTCCTAGTAAATCGTTTGCCATTTATTATTATTTAATTGAAATATTAGGTTTGTTTGAATTTAAAAATCGTTTGCTCTATTGTTTTACAGATAAATGTTTATAAAACTGATTAAAGATGAAAATTGTGAATAAAAATATACAGTATTTTAAATTTTGTGTTTTAAGTTTGGATTAGGACTGCGTTTGTAGCAATCTAGTTTATAGAATGAAAATTTTGTCGTATAAAATTTGATGATTATATGATCCAAGATATTTAATGGACTTTTGAAATAGAAACACAATAAAACAGTTTTTAATTGTAGTTTTATTAATACATAAACTCTACAATATTGAAAGTTTCTTCAAGTGAAAAAAAGAATTTGTGTTTTCAGTTTAATGCACAAAATTTATTCTACTCCTTAATACCTGAAAGATTTTTTATTTCAAAGTTCGAAAATTTTACTCCAGCAATTGAATAAAATCTTTACAGAAATTATATTTTTAATACTAATTTTATAAAGCTTTTTTGCTTTTATTTCTTGGAAATATAATTATTTTTAAATACGTTTCAACTGTTTATAAATGAGAACGTTGTTTTTATATATTTAATTTTACTGAAGACAATAACAACAAAAACTATGTATGTTTTATGAAATAACAGTTTAATTTATATATATATATATTGGGTTGTTCGAAAAGTAATTTCGTTTTTTCCCGACAGAGGATTTAATTGTATTTTTTTTTGCACCCAACTTCACATTTAAGCCGTATAATTTTTATATGCTTTGAGAGCTCATATAGCAAGGCTTGTGTGTGAAAAATTCCAATTAATTCTACTCAGTAGTTTTTGGTTGGTGCCCTTTTAAATATGGAGAGCGATAAGCAGTATTTTCGACATATATATATCTTACTGTTTTACTACAGAAAGGGTAACAATGCTGTTCAAGCCATAAAGAAATTGACCGATGTGTATGGAGAAGGTGTGTTGACAGTACGCCAGTGCCAGAACTGGTTCGCTAAATTTCGATCCGGCAATTTTAATGTCGAAGAAGCACCACGTTCAGGAAGGTCGGTTGAAGCTGATAAAGACACGATAAAGGTATTAGTTGATGCGAACCGGCGAATAACAACACGTGAGATCGGATTGAGGTTAAATTTATCAAATTCAACAGTTTATGACCACTTGAAAGGCCTGGGATTATCCTCGAAGCTCGATGTATGGGTTCCCCATGTTCTCACAGAGAGAAATCTGTGTCGCCGCATTGACGTCTGCGATTCGCTTCTCAAACGTCACGAAAATGATCCGTTTTTGAAGCGCATCATCACTAGGGACGAAAAATGGGTTGTATACAACAACGTCAAACTCAAGAGGTCATGGAGCAAAAAAGATTAACCAGCTCAAACCATTTCCAAAGCCGATATTCACCAAAAATGGTGATGCTGTCTGTTTGGTGGGATTTTAAAGGAATCGTTTTTTTTTTAGCTTTTACCGGATAACACAACGATTGATTCGGAAGTCTACTGTCATCAGCTGGACAAACTGAATGATGTCCTTCAACAGAAAAGGTCAAAAGGAAAGGTGTAGTGTTTCACCAAGACAACGCGAGACCTCACACAAGTTTGGTCACTCGCCAAAAGCTTTTACAGCTTGAATGGGATGCAATGCCTCACCCACCATATTCTCCAGACCTGGCACTATCGGATTATTATTTGTTCCGTTCAGACGGTAAAACCTTCACCTCAAATGAGGAGGTCAAAATCCACCTCGATCAGTTTTTTTTGCCAGCAAAGACCAAAAATTTTATGAGCGTGGAATTATGCTACTACCAGAAAGATGGCAAAATGTGTTGGACCAGAACGGCCAATATATAATTTAATAAAGTATTTGTTTATTATACGAAAACTGTCTTTCATTTCCACAAAAAAAAAAAACGAAATAACTTTCCGAACAACCCAATATATATAGTGGTCAATTTTATTCTCGAAAATAATAAAAATAATAATGCTTTTCTATTAATATAGTCAATTATTCCTACAAACCTTCAAAATTCACTTTCCATATTTCACTGCTGTGTAAATTATTTCATACATTTCTACATATTTCCTAGGAAATATACTTATTTCTATTTTTTTATGTAAATAACTTTTGTATTTAGTATGTAATGGTGTTTTTCATATAGTTCCAATCAGAGTTTGAGATTTCCATTGCTCATGAAGAACAATAGCTACTAACTACTAACGCAACATTTTACGATTTAATAATGAGTGTAAGAATATGAACTCGAGTAGCTTGGCAAATTCTTCGGTTGAAAGTCCCTTAAGTTAACTTTTACTATTAACTTGTCTGTTAATTGAAATAATTTTTTAAAACAAGCTTTCATGCAATCATTCAGTAAGAAAATAAGAGAGAATATCTCAGTTCATTCTTCTTTGTAACAGTTACGTAAAATATTTGATACGGATATATGAACCACTCACACACACACAGGATTATCTATCTAAATGAGAAAAGCGACTCACTGACTGAATAATCACGATATCTCCGGAACTATTCAACCTACGGACTTGAAATTTGGTAGACATGTTCCTTTCATGGAGTAGAGATCCTCTAAGAACGAATTTTGCGAAATTCGAACCGCAATAGGCGTTACGGAGGATTAAGGGGCGTTATAAATAATAGTTTCCATTTTTAAACTATTCGACGTACAATCTTGAAATTGGGTAAGCACATTTTTTCAAAGAGTAGACATCCACTACAAAGTAAGTTTGGTGAAAATCGGCCCTCAAGTGGCATTGCGGGGACTTAGGGGGCATTACAGGTAATTATTTCTATTTTTAAAATATTAGACGCACAGTCTTTAAATTTCGTAAATATATTCCTTTCATTTTGTAGATATCAGGTACATGATAGTTTTGGGTTAGTAGGCATGTTTATTTTAAGGAATAGAGTTCTTCTAACAAAGAGTAAAACAAAAATCTACCCATAAGGAGTTTTGCGAGGGGTGAAGGGGAGTTATAGAAAAAAATTCCTGTTATTGAAATCAATTCTTGGAGGAGTAAGGGGTTAATGGGGAGATTGACAAAAAAAAATCCTTTTTTCGAACTACAAGGTCTGTAATGATGGAATTTGGTTTGCATTTTCCTTTTGTTGAATTTAAATCCACTAAGACGGTTATTTGGAGAGCGACTCTCATCGAGATAACGGAAGGTATTGATAGTACAAATTTCGTTTTTGCTCTACTAGATTTAGACTTGAAATTTGTCTTGCATGTTTATTTTATGGAGGAGAGATCCCACTGACAATTGGTTTTGCGAAAATCCACTTGGATGTAGGGTTACAAAAGTGCAAACATTATTCGATACATTAATTTTAGAGATTATTAGAAAATACAAATTAGAAGTTCTGTCTTTTTTTTCTTATCATGAGGCGATAGTTACAGGTATAAGTATATTTTACAATACGATCAAATCCTTAATGATATGACTTCTATATCAATAATATATGTATATATATATATATATATATATATATATGTGTGTGTGTGTTATGTTGGTGTTGTTTAAAGGTCTCGAGATAACTAATAATTAACAGAATAAACTATTTATTTTAACAATAACTATAATGAAATGGGACAAAACAATTAAGATATTAAAACATTTAAACGCGTGTCGTTGCCTAAAGGGCTTTCATTATTCTGAAGAGGGATTATTTCTTTATCGTCATGGGTCTATCTCGCTCTGTCTCCTGCTTATCTCACGTTTCTCTCCAGCCTGTCCCTCTGTCTGATTACCGCCCGCCTCCTTCCTAAGCAAGCGGGGTTACATCAGAGAGCATGCAGTGGCGCCTCTTTCACACACACACACACACACATATATATATAAACAGTATATATTTACAAAAAAACCACGAAGCACCCAGAAAAGCGGGTGGATAACGGCTAATTCTTGTATAGAACCAATTATAAATTAAATTTTATTGAATGATTTTAAAAACGTAAAGATTTTAGGCTTTGCTCCTATGTCAATTCGATTCCAATGATTAGATGCAAAAACAATAAAACCTAAGGATAATTTTTTAATCGTGATAATGCAAAGTGGTTCTTTGATCTACCTACAACATAATTATCTCGAAAGCTTTATTCCAGGAAACTAATAAAATTGTGCATATGATTTTTTTTCCTGCTTAGAATTCATTTTGAGTTAATCTTTCTTCAATTATTAGAACGACTAGATAATATTTATTATATACAAATAAATAGCTTATATATACTACTCTATTCTAAAAACAAAAACTTGTGTGTGCGAATCTTTGTTTATATAGAAATAGGAAAACGAATAATTTTAATTGCTTTCAAAATGCATAGACACAACGAATCCGTAAATTTATGTAGCTTTGCCTCTATTTGATTTTTTCATGTAATGAAGCATCTAAAAATTCTAAAATTACTGAGAACTACATTCAGTCAACGTTCTAGTTGAATGAAAGTATCTTGTTATTTTTAATCTTATTTTTGAATCTAACATAACTTCAATAACTTACAGATAAATTTAAGATACAGCTTTCTTGTGTCTTATAGACGAAGAATATTACCCTTTGTTATTAATAAAATAATGTTTACATATGTGTAAAATTCGCAAGACAAAAAAAGAATAATTACATAGGTGGCGCTGCCATCGGAATAGATTGAGACAGGGAACATGATAACAATTGAGGGAGGCGAATGGCGGCTACGACTTGTAACTTGCCAAGCAAAAATGGTGTGAAACAACAGTTTAATGTTCAGTGTTAGTGAGTTTACACATTGCATTAATCGTGTGTGTTGTGTGGCTGTTAAAACTAAATAAAATCTTAAGCCACTGAAGATGGACGGACTTTATTGTATCTGGTATCTAATGAAATCTTCGGTTAAAAAAAAGAACCTACACGCGGGTACTAGAACATTAGTATATATGTCTGGAGTACTTTAAATGATACTTATTTGTTTTTGTGCATCTATACGAAAAAACCAGTTTCTTCTAGTTTGGAGGCTAATATATATATATCCAAGTTCTACTAAAACTCTACTCGGCGACGATTACTCCAATCTCTTTGATACTGACGCATACCCTCCATATCAAAAATCCATGTTAAGATTTATGTTATAGGTCACACATTCTGCATTAAAGTACAGTGTGCAGCGATAAACTGTAATTAATTAAAAGGGAAATTTCTCTTTAGATCAGTGCTTCTCAAACTTTCAATCTTTGGACCCAATTTTCAATCATATTTTAACCGAAGCCTTCCATACATTGAATTCAATAATAGTATACTTTGATTTAAAGCCACAACACGACTTTAATTATAAACCATTAAAATTATCAAGATATGTATTATAAATTTTGTATATAAGCTTATGACATGTCCATGGTGTCATGGTAATTATTAAATTTGTTCTTAAAGTAGTATTGCTAAATTAATTATCAAATACATTGTCCAGTACTGATACATTTATAAGTGTATTGCATCGGTCTAAATGTGTATTTTATTTTTTATTATGTCAGAATATGTTTTGTTTTGCATCTTCAGTAAATTAATAACTTTTTTAAAATAATCTTTTGTTTTTACTTTTCGATATGCTTGAGAGCCAATGCAGGGTTGGCATGCCCCCCCCCCTCCTGTTTGAAAAACTCTGCTTTAGATAGATGCGGGATAGGTTTTAACAATTTAGGTAAATTTTATGAGGAATAGTTTAAAACAATGCAAACAATACTATAAGATGTAAGATATTGCTCATTTTTGCAAGATGCCTGAATAAGAGGTTCATCATGAAGTAAAAAATTGTTTATTAGAGACAATGTTGCCATAAAATTATTATACAGCTTTTAAAACCAGAATAAAAACTAGAAAAATATTGTGTATGACAATGTCTCGAACAATGTCTCTTTTGCAGTCTAGTTCTGAGAAGGGAAAACAACGAGTTACAAATGCTGTTTATTCAAACTGCTCTCAAAATGTACTTTATAATTTTAAGATTTAGCAACTAGGGATAACGGACAAAAAGTTCAATACCGGTATGCCGTTCTTTTTTTATTTTAATACCGGGATAACGGTTTTAATACCGGTAGTAGAAATTTTAGGAAAAGAAAGAAAATACAGGTGCTTCTTTGTTTTAATATCCAGTTTTATTTGAGAGTGTAAATATCGCAAAAAGTTAATTTGTAATTTTAAAATTATAACCGTTTAAATAATAAATAACAAAATTAAAGGAACGTCTTACTTATTTAAATCATAAGGGAAGTGTAAATATATCTATTCAGTCTGTGGAACTATTAAAATGTTTTGAAATGTGATTAAAAAAAAAGCATTAATTGTACTGCAGTGTTCTAAAACTGTGAAGCGCACCCCCTAGGGGGGCGTGATAACTCTACTGGGGGGGGGCATGAGCGTATTGGAAAGTAAAAAACAAATGATTATTTTAAAAAAATTATCAATTTTACTGAAAGTAAGCAAACAAAATGCATTCTGACATAATCAAACCTAAAATTCACATTTGCACTGATATAATACACTTAAAAATGTATCGCTACTGCACAATGCATTTTATAATTAATTTTTTTAGCAATACTGGGTTAAGAACAAGTTTAACAATTACCATTGACCCCATGGGTGTGTCATATATAAAATGTTTACAAAAATTAACACTTGGCAATTTGTACTGATTTTTATTAATCTCTTAACTGCTGCTTAAAATTTACGTAATTTTCCCCCTAATTCCACCGTTTTCCTCGTACGTATGGGATGTATTGGGGGGGGGGATGAAAAGGAATAAATAAGTAAAAACTGTGAAATAAGTAAATCCTTCGCAAAGACTGTCAATGTCCATTTATTGAATTTCAAAACCTTCAGAATAATTTTATGGATAGCAGTCCACACAGAAGATCGTACTTCAGAAAGACATATATATATGTCCGGGGAATTTAACACATCTGTTGTGCGAGACGTATATATACGCCGGTGGCACTTAAGAGGCTCAAGTCGTATTGTAGTTTTAGCGTCAAGCCTACTATTATTGAATTCAATACATTGTGTTATTTTATAAAGGGGGGGGCGATGGAAATTGTGATTGAATATTGGGTCGTAATGTTTACAGTTCGAGAAGCACTGTTGTACTGTTATTAAGTCTGGAACGTAATTATGTGCACAAATAACTAGCTGTCGAAAACGCTCTTTCCGCATCTACGCTAGTTGGTAGAATTGTTATCAATACTCGATATACTTTTTCCAAGTATTTTACCTCTAAATCCCTCATCTTTGAGTAAGTCGATTTCTTGTCGGTGGTTTTGGATTTAGCAGATTATACGCCGGTGGCACTTAAGATGCTCAAGTCGTATTGTAGTTTTAGCGTCAAGCCTACTATTATTGAATTCAATACATTGTGTTATTTTATAAAGGGAGGGGTGATGGAAATTGTGATTGAATATTGGGTCGTAATGTTTACAGTTCGAGAAGCACTGTTGTACTGTTATTAAGACTGGAACGTAATTATGTGCACAAATAACTAGCTGTTGAAAACGCTCTTTCGGCATCTACGATAGTTGGTAGTATTGTTAGCAATACTCGATATACTTTTTCCAAGTATTTATCTCTAAATCTCTCATCTTTGAGTAAGTCGATTTCTCGTCGGTGGTTTTGGATTTAGCAGATTTCAGTATTGTATTTTGGTTTGTTGAATTTTTTTTACTTATCGCTAATTCTAATTTTTGTTCAGGGGACAATTTCTTTTCACTATCGACATAAGTGTTATAATCATTTTCGATAATTGTACCGAATCCTTCTGAATGGGGATAAGGTTTGTGTGTAAAAAATGTTAAGAAAATTTACTGTAAACTTGACCAAATTAGAATTGGTTAATTTTTTTTTCTTCCTTTTCTTTTTTTAAAATCATGATGATTTGTAAATGCAAGTCTGATATGAAAATACAATGAGAATAACAAACTCACTAATTTAAAAAAAAATATGGAACTATTCCACACTTTCTTCATAACTACAACCTTGTTTTCATAGATACGAATATCAGAATACGAATCCTGGTCGTGTGCATTATCGCTCTGATTTGTAATATATTAGTTTTTGCCCGCCTCCTTGGATAATTCAGATATTTTCTCACTTTTCTTGATTGTACGATGCAATTTCATATTCATAGTCTAATTAATTTTGACCATTAGGCAGCACACAAACAAAAACGTATACTATTTTGATAGGTTGGAGATCCCTGAACATATAGTGGAGATAATTTTAAAAGATTCTAGTAAATACTAGAAAACTGGTATTTAATCTTGTGAATACCGGTATATTTCGAAATTGTATAAATGGTTCAAAATACAGGTATTCGATATCCCGGTATACTGGTATTGCAATCCGCACTAGCATTGTAGCTGGTCAATTTGACAGACCAACATCCCTAATCCCCAAAAGTTATCGGGGAATTTTAAGTGAATATTTATAAACACGAGTTGGCATTTATATAAAGAGAAATCAGAATCAACTGTATTTCTGTGTGAGCGAGTGAATGTAGGTTTCACTGGCGCAAAAGTCGATTTTGGCTAAACTGCATCAAACATTTTTTTGAACTTCCATAAAATTTTAAGAACCCAATTAGAAGTTTAAAATAAGGTCATGTGGGTAAAGTATATCTAAGAAGTAAAATTCATTAAAATTGTATTAAAAATTCATTTATAATTGTCATTCTATTCAAAAGCTAGAAACTGAAATTAAAAACATCGAAAATCATGTAAAACATGACTTTAAATCGGAACTCGAAATGAAAGGAATACACAAATGGAAGTTAAAAAAAAAAACAGTTGTATAAATTTTTTTTCCAAGTTCTGGTTCGCATATGTAATACGTAAAACCAGATACCAGATTATGCCAAACCATTAATGATTCATCTACATCATACAGAATCATATCCTCGTCTTCTGAGGTGCAACAGACATAACTTTTCTTCAACATCTGGTGTGTCGTTCTAATTTCAATTTCGGGCTTCTGTTATTTTGAGATCCTCCTCCAATTTTTTGGATTTTGTTTAAAATGTTTTGGAGCTTTTGGTGCAACAGAAGGTTGGGTATTGAATGTAGTAGCTGTAATAGTATGTAAAGTGGCATATTACTGGATTTCAGTTGGCATTGTGGCAAATTTGTCAGAAGTGGAGAGAAATAGGTGTGCTTCTTTTGGTAAAGATGAAACAGTGGCATTTAGACTATTTAACTTGAAAGTAATAGTAGTAGAATTGGAAATATATGGCTTAGATTCACATGATATGCGGCGTATTACTGAAAACGCAGAAGAGGAAGTAGATGGCCTTGGATTAATGAGGATGATGTGGATATTACAGGTATTGAAGACAATGCGCTTGGCATGTGTTTGTCAGAAGTTAGTGGTTTTGATACTGTAAAGGGTGAAAAATTACCTTTATTTGGATCTGTGTTTCAGTAGTGGTGGACATAGCTGGATGTATTTAATGAATTGAGATTATTTGAGATAACTGAGGTACTATGAGTATATGAAATTCTATGTAGAAACTATTTTTGTTAGTTTTAATTATCTGGATCTGCTTATCTACTTTCATCTTGGGGCATGATTTTCTAGAATTGAGAACAATTAACACTTTTCGGCCCAAGACTACAACACATGGAATAATGCCCAGTGTATGCACATATAGAGCACATGAACGGACCGCGGAAGGAAGTTTGTGGTAGTCCTAATCTCTAACACTTGAAAGAGTGCAGTTGATTCGAAATATATGATCCTATTTTGCAGTTAAAGTATCCAGCTTTAATGTTCAATGGTAATTTAGTATTGAAAGTTAATATATAATGCTTAGAAAGAAAGTCTCGAGTCTTTTTTATCGCAATTTTTCTGACGTGTGTAAGCACCCTGGTCATTGAAATTTTCGAAAATTTCTGCACTCAAAAGGTTCGGTTCAAATATGACACTTCAACAGGAATTCAATGATTTGTTTGGAATAACTGTTAACCAACAAGAAAGACAGAAAATGTAGTTTCAATTAGTAAATCACCGGAAGTAATTTTCTAACAGATTTCGGATTTCTAACGGATTTCGCAACATTTCATTGTTAGGTAGGGACATGGGAAACAATATTGTCTCTATTTAAATTGAGTAAAACAATGCCTTTACCAGGGAACAGCTGAGTTGAATCCGAAAGAGAAAATTGGTTTTCATCCTGTTGTTGCTCTGCCCTCCACGGGTGGTTCTAGGACGGTCAACTGGCAACATCGTGGCTCGAAGTTTACCTAGAGTACACCCAGGATGCAGCACAACAGCATAAGTGTGAGTATTCAATGGAAAAATCCGACCCCCCCCCCCTTATCTGCATCGCTAACCCCACAACAATGTCTCTTCAGGGACTCCGAATGGACTTATCACCAATCTATTTGCGGTAGGGGGCTCACTCCTGCCTCCCATTTACAGAGCAGCTTGGGTTAAAGGTAACGCAAAAGTTATCCACAGAATATCATTTGCCCCCTTACGGGACACCGCATACCACAAACACGTGGGTTGGCAATGAAACGGTGTTATTAAAAACAAATAAGCGCTGAGAACTTTTGAAAAAAATAAATAAATAAAAATTAATAATAAGTGACCCAAATTAACGAAATACAAAATAGAAACCAAATTACATTATTCACATCCAAAATAATCCAACAAACTAAAACAAAGACAGGAAAAGAGAGATAGCAGGAAATGTATGACAAGAAGGAGGGTTGAAAAAAAGGAGAAGCATTACTAGGCCACCCCGGGAGTATAAGCCCTATGTTTACCAAAGGCAATAAACCCCTTGGAAAAAGGAAAATATCACAAAAGCATCTCGAGATTGTGGCACTAGGCTTAACTCCCTGAGGGGAACTGAACCTCTGAAAAGGTGAATATAGTTCTCTAAGTTCCTATCCCTATACCTCGAGGCAGAAATCGAATCTGTGTCTAAAACATAGACATGTGCGCAGGTCTAACATGGCACACTGTTAAATCTCTGGTCATAATCTATTTTCATTCTTTTGTGTTAGTGGAGGTTCCTGTTTTATTTTTTTTTAAAAAAAGTATGTCGAAAATCATTGCTTTAGTTAAATCTGGATTCGTCCTTGAATGTAAGAAGCTCCTAACAATTCTTGCTCATTTATCAATGCCCTGTACTCTGTGAGTTAATCAGTGTGCAAAATTGAAAGCATGGAATCAAGCATGGAAGTTTTACATATAGACTAATCTTACTATATAGTTTTCTAGAAACATCAAGCTTGAAATATGAGCTACAGTGTTTATATTAAGCTCTCGAGACAAAGCACTACTTTCTGCATTACTTTTACACCTTACCGTTTTGGACAAATAAAACTAAAGCCTTTTAAGAGTTTTTAATATACAGGGTACTTTTTCTTAAAACCGATAATATTCAGAGAAACCTATCTAATAATTTAGATGGTACTAAACTGTATGAAGACGAATAATGACATGGGAAGTAGAATTCCGTAACAAAAGAAATCAGTTCCAAAAATCACCAATAGAGGTATTTATGACATTGTACAAGTAATAAGTGTTTAAAAAAAAACGTAGTAAATACAAAATAACATTCAAAAGCTGTTTATTCACCCCATTCACCTCCTCGTCCACAAAAAATATTCGACCACATGCAACATGATTGCAGTTTTCAGCACCTTGCTTTCTCTGCACAATATTTACTACGGTCATACGAAACATTCCATACTGTTTGTGATATGTGTACCAAAAATGTTTCCCTGTTATTCATCGACAAATCGTAACATCTGTTGTCTCCTCTTCATATACAGGTTTACACCCTCTGCCAGGGAGAAATGTCAGTGATTTTATTTGAACTTCTTAATCTTTCCATTAGAAGCATTAGGTTAAAAAGCCTCGCTCTGTTGTGAGGGCTCTATCCACATTCATTTAAAGGTATCCGACTAGGTTGAAAAAGTGCTTTTTAGGTGTTTGATGTTTGGTGTTGCTTGAGCCAAATAAAAAAAGAAATATAATTATTGAGAGAGAAGAGGGCTAATACGCAAAACTAGAGAGTTTTTTTAGTTGTTTTTATAGCATTTATTTTATCTAACTTATAAATTTTTTTTTAATGTGTTGTTTGAAGAATGAAATTTTTACGATAATCTGTGCACGAAAAACATGATATCTCCAAAACAATCCAATCAAATTCAATGAAATTTATAACATATATGTTATGGGTCCTTTAGAGTGTAATAAAGAGCAGGTTTTAAGACACCTACATTTAATCACATTTTACAGCCATTTTTTATTTTATAACATGCAGTAATTGTCATGAAAAATCATTAACATCAAATGTAAATGCTAATAAAATATTTATTTCTTAAAATATGTTTTATTCTGCGGTTTGTGACACTTCAGAGTGATCAAGCGGTATATTAATGAAACTAAAATTGCATTATGTGCAATTTATTTTTATTTGTAGTGTTTTTCTTAATTTATAAAATTTGGCTAAAATTTCACAAAAATAATATTTTTTTTCAAAAACAAAGGGTGATACATGTTATTTATTTAAAAATTATGACTGTTTAAGCCTATTTATGTTCTTTAAAACAATAAATTGGTTCTGAAAATCAATTTTTGAAATATTGGTCTCCGAACCTAGTCGGATACCTTAATAAAACCTCTTAGGGAATTTCTGGTATCTTAAAAATTATTTTATTATAAAGCTCCTGATCGAAGAAGAAGACGTGATTATGTAAATTAAGACTACAATATATAGTCTAGGCATTCATGTTAGAAACAGAGAGATAGAATAGACTGCTAGCAGAGCAGAGATTACTCAAATTAAATGTGAATCGCGTATATTTATTGTTTAATAATTGAATTACTTAAGGTGCCGAATTGTCACTGGAGATTGAATCTGGATTAAATAGCTAAGAAGTCGGAGCTATTGCCTTTAGTAAGAGTGTTTAGTATTAAAATCTTTTTTCTCGCGTACCTCGTTAATTGTCTGCATCTCTTAGCATTGATCGGTTGAAATTCAGTTGTGGTTAACATTGTGAATAAATTAGATTGTTTCTTAAAATATGGCTAGTCTTCCTACCAATCCTCTCACATTTTTAGGTGAGCAGGCAAAACCATTACACTGTATATGTCAAATTATTCTAAGCTCACGAGGAGCTATAGAGGATTAAGGTAATACAGTTTTACCACTAATCTGAGTTGTAGAAGTAATGCATAGAGAATTAAAGCTAACAAAACAATTTGAAAAGATGACACTTCTAAAATCAGCGTTATGTTATATACAAACTCAATATACAGTTAAAATATTTTATTGCAGTACTTTTGTCTTAACCTTAGTAATATTTTATGGACCATTTTTACAAATATCAATATGACCTCTCATATAATTGTAGTATTTATTTAAATACATGTATTTTTTATAATATTTTTAGTACAAATAACTTAGTATATTTTGCTTTGTGCTAGAGAAATCAGCCAATAATATTATACTTGTGAATTTCTATTTTGGTACATACATTCAGGGAATAACGTTTATTGTGTACACAGATTGAACGATGGTTATGCTTTTCTACGCAATTTTAGGTAAGCTACCTTTCCTTACTTTCCTTACTCTATCCATTACTTTCAAAAAGGGATTTCGTTCAGTATTATAAACAGAAAAATAGAAGGTTGGCTTGCCACAAAACTGGTTAAACCCGCTAATATATACAACCTCTGACAATAAAGTTCGGGAAATGAAGTCAGAAAACTGATCCGGCAACACTGGAGAAACAAAATGCTGCACATGCATAGCAACAGGTGTTGACCCTCTGCCCTCACAGCATTTCAGTTGAGCGTCGTTTGTGTCCTTTGTAAGACTTGTTTTGCACAGTGTTTGTTTAGTGTGTTGGTTCTCAACGGAGAGCAGGGAAATGAACGAACCAAAGGTCAATTTAAATTCTTGTTTTAAACTTAGCAAGTAACCGAAATACATTTATGCGATGCTGGCACATGTTTATAAAGATCAAGAACTGCCCATGAAGTGTGTGCATGAAGAGTTCATCCGTTTTCTTGAAGGCGGAGAAAGTGTTTCTGACAAGCCCCGTAGCGGAAGGCCGGCTAACTCCTTCATTGATAAAAGCATTGAGAAAATGAGCGAATTACTTACGAAAAATTGTCGATTAACTATGATCATGATAGTCGATGAACTGCACATTAGTAGTGAATCTGCGTGTCATATCGTTACCCTGAAATTTGCAATGAGAAAAACGTGTTATCATCTTGTGCCACATTACTTGAGTGACGATAAGAACCAAATACGTTTAGAGGCTTCTCACGATTTTTTCGAAACGGCTGATGCGACACCGAATTTCTTGAGCTGTATTGTCAATGAAGATGAATCATGGTGTCTCATGTAGAGCTCTGAAAGGAAACAGGAAAGCATGGAATGGCGTGCTCTTACATTACCTCGTCTGAAAAATGTCAGAGCAGAAAAATCATGTATCAAAAAGATGCTCGTCACTTTTTTTGATAGTCAAAGCTTTAACCAAAAGGAATTATTACCTGAGGGAAAGACGATGGATGCTGGAAGGTGCATTGAAATTTTCACCCGTTTCATGAAAGGCCTACGGAGATTAAGACCCAGTACACACAAGAAGGTAAAAGGCTTTTTTTTCATAACAATGCTCACCCTCACACAGCCAATATCTTCAGAATTCCAGAAAAAAAGGGGAGGGGTGCAAATTGAACGTCCACCATACTCGCCAGACCTCAAGCCTCCAGACTTCATCTTATTCCCACTATTCAAACTCGCTTTGAAAGGAAAGGATTCCTGATATCCAACGAAACGTTACGAGGCTTATGAACACCATCCCAAAAGAAAATTTCTTGTAAAGTTTCCAGGGCATGTATAGCAGAACTTAGCTTTGCATAGTTGTGGGAAATAAATATTTCTAAGGGCAGAAAGGTAACTTTCCTTAAGATATCCGAATAGTGTCGACTGCTTTATTTTTTAAAAAAATGGAGATATTGGGACTTTTTTGTTAAGTTTAGATTTTCTTAGTATATTCTAAGAAAAATATGCTAAAATTCTAAGAGAAAAAGAAATAATTATTACTAAAATGGGAAAAACTGGTAAAAAATTACCAAAAAATAACATAGTCGCGGTCCATTTTGTACCCAAAGTTTTTGAACAAATTTTTAGTTCTGCAACTCTGATGTGTTGCAATGTTATTCATTTTCGAAATGACCTTCAAGATAAGAGATATTTTAATTTTTACAAAAACTAGAGCACTTTATCTTTGTTATTAAATTAAATTGCTTAAGATGACAGTGATTGTATTAACATAAGAACTGTAAATTTTGCATTGAAACAGTGATTGATAAATCTGAAATTTAAAACACTTCTACTATTATACAAAACATACACAAAGAATTTCAGTTAATTATTTTAAAAACTGTTTAAGCACTCGCAGGCCCCATTTGACCATTTTAAAAAAAAAATGTATTTCGAGTAAAACGCGTTTTAAGTTATGAAATCTTGTTTAAAGCAAAGCCATCTGCTTTTTCTAAAACTCTTGTAGTCTTTGTTCTAGTTAATGGAAAACAATAAACTTGGTATTTATATAAAGCTTATAAAAAGGCCTACAAAAATATTATAAAAAATTGGCAAATTGTAAGCAAAATTCACAGTTTTAGGGTAGTCGAATAACTTAATATGTCTACCAATGAAGTTGATTTAATTTTAGAATCAGAGTTGAATAAGGCAAATCTACCCTCTATCTTACTTTTTTACATTTTTTTTTTAAATCAGAAGGAAGACTTCTTGTTTAAATTATCATCATAGCCTGCACTTTCGCCACCAAACTCCCATCTATATTTACTCTTGTTCGATCTTCATGTAAGAAAAACTTAGCTCGCAATAACATACGGCATCTAAAATATAATTTCCCCGCAAATATCTTCATGCAAGGAAATTTTTCAGTTAACAGTGATATGGTAAAAGATATTGTCAAAACATTAAACATTTCGTCCACCTTTTGTAATCTGACTGTATGTCAATAAGTTTAAGCATTAATGCCTTAGGTGCTGTATCAACATCAGCCATATTAAGATAACAAAGAAAATTGAATTTATGATTAATTTTCTTAAGATCCCGAGATCATGTTTTGACCTCGTCCTCCAAACTCTGCAGATGATCTCTTTGTAAAAGCCTTTCAGGTATTATATCTCTTTAGTAACGGAATAACAGAATTATGTTTCTGAATGGTGAAAATTAGAGGACCAATATTTGATTGCTCACGGGAAAGAGATCAAGTCACTTCAAGTCACTTTTCTGACGGTCTTGGTGGGCCAACTTAAGGTAAGTCGGTACCCCCTATCCCGCTAATGTTAAATTGAGCATTTTTATGTGCCTTTTTCTCATAAAATATTAAATGTACAGACTTAAATTTTTTTCTGTATATTAATTAGACTTTTTTATTTAAACTGAAGTGAACTTTTTCAAATATATTGTTTAGTTTTTTCAAAAACTTTCATCGTAATGTATCACTATGAATTTTTTGAAAAATGTCATTTTTTTTCACGATAACTGACTTTTACAAAAATATTATCGGTATATTAATAAAAGTTCACTTCAGTATATATAATAACATATCAGTAATATTCAGTGAAGATTGCAAGTGCTTCCGTTGAATAGGTTCTGAGAAAATGGTACTCGCATTTTTAAAAACACCGTTTTGAGATAATTGCATTTTTATTATAAAATGTCACTTCATCAAAAAAATTATGAATTACAATCTGTATTTGCACTATTTTTTTAAATATTAGCTTATTCTCAATAACTTCTAAGACTTTTTACTTATTTCTTTTACTTAGATTTCTCAGAAAATACATGTATAGCATTTTTCACTTTTAATCTATCGAGATATTTTATAGCATTCACCATCATTTTCCTCAAATTATGCATCAATTTTTGAAGAATTTTTAGTTCTGACACATTACTGCCCATCCAAGTTGACTATAAGTATCATAAATACCATGCAAAAATGTGTCAATACATGAAAATATGGCTTTGGTAATACATCATTATACGACATTTCGAAAAATTTCATTACTTTTTTATAAATTCACATGTAAACACAATTTCTTAAAGTATCAGAATTAAAAGAATTCTTAAAATATTACATAAATGGTATCCAAAACAACAAGAAAACTGATTTTATGTTTTTAAACATGAAATTTGTGTATTTTTTGTATGTAACAAGTTTTGTGCAACGAAAAAGGGCATTGCATTTTGGGATATATTTATGTACCCTTTACTAAAAATCTATTGAAAACAAAGCTTAAAAATTTATGTGTGCATTAAATTAACATTTATCTTCATACAGAAGTGAAATTTTTTTAAAAAATTGATCAGCCTGTTTAAAAATGTAATTTTTGCACAGTAGAATAATGAATTTTATAGAAACTTTCCTTTTCTATGTTACGACATCTGCTTTTTAGCTAAATGTCTGAGGAATATCTCAAAAATTTCACTTCAGTATGCACAATATATATGAAATATAAAATAAAAAATTCCAGTTCATGCATACAATAAATTTTTAAAAAAAAAAAGACACAAATTAAGAATTATAATACATGAATAAATGACATTTTGAAAAGTTTCACTAGTGCTTTGTATATTCACATGTAAACACAATTTCTTAAAGTATCAGAATTAAAAAGTTTATTTAAATATTACATAAATGATATCCAAAAGAAAAAATTTGTTTTTATGTTTTTAAACATGAACTTTATGTAATTTTATGTGCATAACAAGCTTTACAGGTAACGACAAAAATCATCCCGTATCATCACATATATATGTTTACTTTTCTCAGAAACTGTTAAATATTAAGACTTCTGATTTAGTCTGAATATTAATTAGACTTTAATATTTATGCTGAAGTGAGATATTTCAAATATAATGTTAAGTTTTTCAAAACCATGCAACATAAAAATATTACTATGAATTTCTTGAAAATTTTCATTTTTTTTTTTCTACGATAAATGCTTTATGTTAAATTATTTTGGGAAAATTTATAAAGGCACACTTCAGTGTACATGGTTATGTTCAGTGTACATATGAGTTATGTTTTACTGAAATTTTATGAGCATCCTTGCATTATTTTCTGAGAAAAAAGAGCATAAATTTTATAAACAAACTTTTTGAAAAATGCATTTTTAACATGAAATGTCACTTTATCACAAAAATTATGACCTTCCAACATGTATTTGCCACATTTTATTCAACATTATCATCAAGTCAATATATTTAAGTAAAAAAAGCATCAAAAATGTTTTCAAATTGTCAGAAAATACATATATAACATTTTTCAGTTTTTGTTTAACGAGATATTTTGTAAAATTTACATCTATTATCACAAAATCGCTATAAATTTTAGAAGAATTTGTAACATTTATGTATTACAAATATCAAAGTAGAGCAAATATCATCATAAATATAATGGGAAAAAATTTATCAAAATGGTTTTGTGTGCATTTGAAAAAACATGATTTTACGTCATTTCGAAAGTTTTCATATGTGTTCTGTGTGTTCACATGCAAACATAAGTTTCTAAGACTTTTAAATTTCAAAGTTTCTCTAAACTGTACACATGATTTCTTAAACAGCAAAAATAAAACTGTTTTTATGTTTTTAAACATGATATTTAGGTATTTTTATGTATTTAACCAGCTTCTTGCAACGACAAATGGTATTACACATCTGAATTTTTGTATGTACAATTCATTCAGAAACTTTTGAATATTTAAGTTTAAAAACTTGTCTGTACAGTTAAGTAACATTTATATTATACTGAAGTGATATTTTTTTTAAAAAATTAGTTTTTTTAAAAACAGACATTTATCATCTAATTTGTTTGTTTTTTGACACATGTGCTCTAAGCTAAATGTTTTTTTTTTGTTGTAATATTTTCAAAATATCACTTCAGTATCCACAATAATGCATAAGGAATATATAATGTAAATTTGCAGCTTTTTTTTTTTTTTTCACATACAGTAAATTTAGAAAAATTTTTTTTTTTTAAAAAGTAATTTTAAAATTATAAATAATGAAAATAGTAGTTTTGAAAAAAAAATCATACCTTGTGTAAATATTTAATAAG
>BMAO01013696.1:0-19071 GCA_019973975.1 Trichonephila clavata
TTTTTTTTTTCGTGGGCTGCTATCTATCTCTTCTTTTCTTCTACCAGATATACTACTTAGGAAAAAAAGAATTCATTAACAAGAGTCACTTTTAAAATATTATTTCTTCAAAGTGCCAAGTTAAAAAATTTTTTTAATAGTTTCATTTAAATTATATGCAAAGTAATTTCAAAGTCACACAGGTAGAAATTTTCCTACAAGTTAGACTACAGCATCAGAAATTTAAGCGTTTGAAACATATTGTGGAATTCAAATTTATATATACTGTATAAAAAAAAATTATTGAAGTCATATCATTCCTCAGAGGAATCTTTTACCATAAATAAGTTGGATAGGTGGAAACATATTCTGATTAAGTCAAATTGTTTTTAGTAAAATTTTTTAAAGGGAAGTTCATTCTATTTGGATTAAAAAAATCTGAAATCACAACAAAGCAGATTGTCTTGAAAACCAGAAGAGTGATTATTTTAATCATTTTTTTTTTCCAGTGTAGGAATTTAATAAACCTTTATCTAATTTAAGTATTTTTTAAGTATATCCCAGTTCCATGCTGCTGGACGTATATTTTCATTGGCGTAAAAAATCCGTACTGTCTGCAATTTTTTAAATGTGTTAGTAGCATATATTTTGCTAAAAGGGGTTGCTGTATAGTAGTGATTTTCAAACTATGTTCTGCCTATTTGTGTCTTGGGTGGCACAAATCAAAATAAAAATTCAAAAAGAAAATTACAAATGTATATTAAAAATAGATTAATGCTCTCTGGTGTTTCATTGACCATGAATATCTAAAGTCCTGTTTCCCACAGGGGAAATCTTATTTAAAAAAAAAGTAGTGTCAAACAACCTTTTTCAAGCAATTTCCTGCAACTTTAACTTCTTTACATACATCAGTTTCGGAGTCATTTCAAGATATACGTTAAGGTAGTGATTAGCCTCAACAAAAGTGATAAAAAGTTCATTCATGCTGAATGACTTTTTGGGGGGTGAATGAAAAAAGTACTGGGAAATTCATGGCATTTTAAATTCGGAAATTGTTTTTGAAGAATTTGTGCCAAGTAAGAAAAAGGCTGAATTCATTGTTATCTCTAGTCATTATTGGCTGAGTGTTTACGATAGTGAACTCTTTGTCAACATTGTCAAAGAGCAAGTTAAGAGTCCTGATAACACTCAAGAACCTGTGAAGCTTTGACCACGGCTCTACTAATTATACAAATCCTCTTACAAGGTACATTTTTAAAAGCTGGTAATACAAGATGTATATTTTATTTATTATGGGCATAGAACAGATTAATCTATGCAGAGTTGCAATGTCATATAGATGGACATGTTGGATTATGTATCAGTTCTGCAAATTTATTTTACTGAGAGATTTATTAAAATGCTCATCTCTATTTTAAGGTATTTTAAATCATACATTAAAAAGTTAAATTTGAATTGATCAAATTCACTAATTTTGTTGTGTGGAAATTTAAAGATGCTCACAATGAAATTAGGGTTTATGTCCAGTTATGGTGAACCTATGAACCATGGGTCAGACACTGGCCCACGATTGCTGGGCAACCACTTGTTTCTTTATGCGAATTTATTTAGATTTTCTAATCGGTGCGAATTTTATATTCTATTTGTATTTTTTCAAGCACTGCAATGACAAAAGCAATATAAATGCTGTATATAACCTTAAGTTTGATCATTACAATTCCAAATGACAACAATTGTATATGAAATAAAACAAAAGTATTTACAAAATATCAAATAAAGTGTATAATTTTACTCATATTTGTTTGTTGAAAAAAAAAAATCAACCAACCAAAAAGTACTTTCTAAATGTTCTTTTGTAAGGTTATGTTTGTAGAAAGAAGACTTCCATAGCACTTTTATTATCCTTTCTGTTTCACCTTGTGAGGTGCCAATGCGCATGTGTGTGTGTCTGTTATTGTTGATGCTCGCAATTTAAGGCGCACCTATATCAGTCATTATCAGTTTTGAACTTAGTGGCATCTATTTCAAACACATTTAAAAGTAATGTGCATGTATATTAGGTATGTTAATACAGAATTTCTTCTCAAATTATTCTATTCTAAACATAAGTATTTTTAATTGTAGCCGCGTATATTATGTCGGCAGTTAAAAAAAATTTAAAGCCATACAAGTTCCAGGACATATCAAGCTGAGTGGCTTGATATAGTGTGATTGAAAGGAATAAAATGGTTACATGCGTAATTTGTAATGGAAAAGTGATTTCACATATATATATAATATAAAAAGACATTTTGAAATGTTGCATGCTTGGCATGTCAATAAACGCAAGAAAAGCGTATTTTTCACAAAGCAGTGTTTTAAATAGTTTTTTGGTTCCAAAAAATAAAATTACAGCTGCCAGTTTCCAAGTTGCCCATTGCATTGCTTGCCATGGGAAATAGAAAGAAAAAAAAATTTTCAAATGCATAACGATTTAAATTATGCAGAAATGTATTTTATTGCTTTAGGTGAGAGTAATGATGTAAATGGATATGCACAATTAGAGAGAGAGAGAGTAGTTTTTGCTTTGTATAAGTACGGAAATATAATGATAGAAGAGTTAATAAAACTAATAACGTTGTAGTGTACCGGTCTTGATATTTTTAAAGAATTTGCGTGTAAAGGAATGGATATTGACCTTTAGTTTCTGTAACAACAGATGCTGCATCTAGTATGGTAGGGAAAAACATTGGATTTATTCAGTATCTTAAGGAAAATATTTCACATTCTCTGATTGAATTTCATTGTATATATCAGCAAGTTTTGTGTGTGAAGCATAATTTAAAAACATTTTCCAATGTAATGCCAGTAGTAATAAAAATAATCAACTTCATACACAGCAATTTGCACAATTCTTAGAGGAAATTGAATGTCAATATTCAAGAATTTCGACGTACGTGTAATGGCTTAGTTTCGGTCAAGTCCTTAATCGCTTTGTAACATTATTAGAAGAAATTAAGCTCATTTTTATTGAAGAAGACAATAGTTTCGATAAATTATCCAATATATATTGGTTAAATGATTTAATGTTTTCATGCAGCATCACTCAGCATTTTAATAAACTGAATAAAAAACTTCAAGGGCATGGACTAACTGTTTTATCAATGTTTGAAAATATTAAAATATTTGTGACAAAACTTGACTTCTTTACTAAGGATTGGGAAATGAAAATCATGAAATAGTTTCCTCAAAAACAAAATTTTTGAAGACTCAGGTGACATTCAAGTAAGTGAAATTAAAAAAAAAAAAAACTTTTAATGATTATGCATTAAATAAAACAAGATTTTGAGGAAAGATTGAATCAATTTAAAAGTTTAGAAAATACATTTCACTTTATTTTATATCCATACAAAACAGAATTTGAAATAATGGAGTTAACCAAATTTATGTGGTTAGGTATCGATAATTTAGAAATGGAATTAGTTGAATTTCGAAGCAGCGTAGTGTGGAAAACAAAATTTGAAGACTTGATTTCTGAAGTAGTAGTAAAACTGTGTGAAAAATGCAGATAATATTGATTCCACAGTTAAAATTTAAAGTATTAAATGTATGGGATTCTTTACCAAAAAAATTTCATATCAATGAAAAAACTAGTTAATGCTCTTTTAACAATGTTTGGGTCCACATATTTGTGTGTAAAATTGTTTCCTTCAATGAACTTTGTAAAATCTTCTTATAGAAATGGACTTGACGGGGAAATAACTGCGAAATGCATTAAACTAATGAATACAAAATATGAACCTAATATTAAAAAACTATCTAAAAATAAACAGCAACAGATTTTTAATTAAAAACTTTATATATATAATCAATTTTGTTATGCTTATAAATATGTATATATATATATATATATATGTTAAGGCCCATGTAAACGTCTACTTTGGCATGTTGGCGCCATAGCGTGGCGATGTTAATTTGTAAGCAAATAAGGGTGACGCTTAGGGTTGCCACAGCCATGTGTTTTGTATCAGTTGGAATGCTTCTGTAAAACTGTCCTGTTCCTTCCAAAGACTTCATGTCGGAAGTCGCTTAAATAAAAAGAAATTGATTTAAAAACCTTTGGATTTCTTATAAAATTATAACCACTACAGTCCACTAAATTAATAACCTAACATTTTGGTCAGTAGAGCGCGGAGGTAACTTGCGTAAAATTTAAAATAATTTGTTGTTGAATTACGCGTCCTTTGTCTCGTTATTAAAATGGAAGGAGCAGGAGCTCTTGAAACAAATGAAATGCTTTCCGTAACATTTGCGGAAAAAACAAAAACTTTAAATCGTCAACGTGGCAGCTACAAAGCTAAAATCACCAAATTGCAATCATTTTTAAAGGATAAAGCCTCGAATGCAGAACAACTGTTGCTTCAAATTAAATTGGATAAAGTGTCGGAGATGTATTCTAGTATGGAAGCACTAAAAATAGAATACTATGAAGTTGTAGAAGATGAACAATTGCCGAATTTGGAATTAATATTAGAAGAAATGGAAGACGACCTGGAAGAAATAAAGGTAGGCTTACAAACTTTATTAAAACATGATGATATTTCTAAAAATGTATCTATTTGTAATACTGCTTTAAGTAATAATGGTAATCCCCCCCCCCAAATCTAGTTTCATTAAATTACCTGATGTAAGCCTATCCGAATTTCATGGTGTAATAGAAAATTGGAGTGATTTTAAAAGACAATTTGATAGCCTAATTACAAATAATTCAGTGCTAAATGATACCCAAAAACTGTTTTATTTACGTTCTGCTTTGAAAGGTGAAGCACGAACTATCGAAACCTCGGAAGATACGTTTGACTCATTAATGACTGTTTTAATTAAAAGATATGAAAACAAACGTGTAATAATAAATTCTCATATTATGAATATTTTAAATTTGGAAAAACTTTGTATTGAATCATCTAAAGGTCTTAGGAACTTGATTGATGTTATAAATAAAAACCTAAGAGGTTTAAAGCGGTAAATTCCTATTATAGCCCACCCCTTGGCGAAATGTTTTTTAAAGTCGCGCCAAAATGGCGCCAAGCGCGTTTTTTAAAGTCGAGTTCAGGCCAACTGGGAAAAACATGGCGTCTTGTCCGAAGGAGCAAAAATGGAAAACATTAGAGCTTTAAGAAAATATACGAGCTTCTGAAAATAATAGGTACTTTTTTAACTTTTCGAACAATTCCATGAAAAATTAACTTTTCAAAAGTAGGAAACTGAAAACATTCCGGGAAAAAAAGGAATCGAAAGAGAAATTTTACAGACGTTAATAAAGCAAATTCAGCAAAATCTCGGCTTCTAAAAATCGGAAATGAAGAGCATTCTAATAAGTAAAAATTGAGATCTAAAGATCAAAATCGAAAAATTCTTTTTTTAAATTTTGAAAAGTACGGATTTAAGAACATTCCGAAAAGAAGGAATCGAAGTTCCATTGAGGAAAACAATTTTTTAGATGTTCAGAACAAATAAATGAAAGATTCAGCTTCTAAAAGCAAAAAAAAAGAAATTAAGGAAAAAAAAACGGATATCGGAACGACAAAAATCGAAATTTCTTTTTTAACTGCTAAAAAGTAGAAAATTAAGAGTTTAAAAAAATAAATAAGAACAAATTAATGAAAGATTTAGCTTCTAAAAGCAGAAAATTAATGGCATCCTAAAAAAAAAAGACGGATATCCGAACGACAAAAACGGAAATTTCTTTTCAACTGTTGAAAAATAGAAAATTAAGAACATTCTAAAAAGAATAAATCGATATTCGAAGCAGAAAAATTATTAACTTTTAAAACTTTATGAACAAAATACTGAATGATTTAGTTTCTTAAAAAGACAAACACATTCTAAAATTACTGTAACGGCTTTTGCCAAACCACGTACCTTTGCTTACATCATGCGGATTTTTTCCTCCTTTCGAACGGCATCTTCATAATTTTAACTATTTTTTCCGAAAGCTCCATCCAATAATATTACCACCTTTTTTACAAAAAATTGAATAAATAAATAAACCTTGCTTTCGTCTAGAAAACAATAACCGGTAATCGCACGTACTAACGGAATAACAGCAAAGCATCAAATAGTAACGGTCCTTACTACTGTGCATAGTTAGTAGGGTTGCCGAAACCAACGTAATCAACGGAAATTACTAGTTGAAGACACCTAAAGGTCACTAAAAATGGTCTTTAATTTTGAAGAATTAAAAAAAGAAAGGTTGCAAGCTTGGTGAACTTATCGCTCAACTTGGCGACAAAAAAAAAGCACAAAATCCGGGGGTGGGCTATAATAGGACGCAACCGTTTAAAGCTTATGGATTTAGAAACTAATGAGCTCACTCATCAGTTTTTAATAAATATTATTATCCGAAAGTTAGATATAGAATCCCGAAAATTGTACGAAATGAGCTTGACTTCAACTGAGTTGCCGAAATGGGAAATGTTTTTGGAATTTTTGCAAAATAGAACGCAAATATTAGAAAATTTGCACGGAGTTCAGGGACCTCCATTAAAATTGAAAACTCCATTTCTAAGCAAAGGCAAAAGTTTCATAGTGAAGTCCAATAACAATAATAATTGTTTGTTGTGCAAAACATCACATCGTTTGTATGATTGCACACTTTTTCTAAAAATGAATCCCTTGCAAAGATTCAATCTAATTAAAAAACATAGACTCTGCGTTAATTGTTTAAATAACAATCATAAAGTTGCGCTTTGTAAATCAAAGTATACATGCAGATTGTGCCGAGGAAAATACAATTATTTATTATGTCGGTCAGAAAACGGACAATCCGACACAGAAGGATCTTCTTCGAATACGTTATTTACTCAGCCGGCTCCGTAAGTGGTCCACTTCTCCTAACAATGGTGGGGTAATAAATAATCCTACCGAACCCCAAACGGTCCAGACATTCTCTTCTCTCAATCAGAGGGGGAATAAGTTCGTTTTTCTCTCCACTGCTATTGTGGGTGTTTGGTCTCCACTGTTGAAGAGTTATGTTCGCGGTAGGGTAATTCTAGACAGCGCTTCTCAATCGCATTTTATGACCCTTCAGTTTGCTTCAAAACTTGGTCTTGAAAAGAAAAAATAAATCTCGCAGTCCAGCGGATTAAGTGAAAATTCAACAAATATTAAATGGAAAATAAATGATGCATTTATTAGTAATAATGATTCTTCTTATACTTCCCCGTTAGATTTTTTAATTGTTCCTATGATTACTGATTTTGTTCCTTCAATCCAACCTAATCTTAAAATTAAAAGGTTCAATGACATTAATCGTTCTATCTTAGCTGATCCCAGTTTTGACAAACCTGGAAAAATAGATATGATTATAGGAGCGGAGCTATTCTACCAAATATTAAAAGATGGTCGAAAGGTAATTTCAGACAATGTAACACTAATTAATTCAGTTTTCGGATTTATTGTCAGTGGATCTGTTAATGCAATTAACCATAAAAGTAATTGTTTCTTAATTTCGGAATCGGAAAATATCGATAATTGCATTAAGAAATTTTGGGAGAGAGAGAGAAGTAGAGGAAATCATCCTGGATAGACCTTTAAGAAAAGAAGAATTTTGTGAAATACATTTTAAAAACACACATCGACGAGATTGTAAACATCAATTAAAAACCTTTGTTGCAAACAGAGTCTCCAAAATTCAAGCTCTTACATCTAACTATCAGTGGAAACATATTTCATCTTGTGATAATCCTGCTGATCTCATCTCCCGTGGAGTCAATTCTTCTGATCTCAAGCGCCTGGAACTCTGGTGGTCAGGGCCATCCTTTGCCATGGAAGACATTATGGATGATTTATGCCAAAATGAATTAAATTCCCCTGAAAAGGAACTATATTTGACAGAACTAAAAACTGTGACTTCTACAAACTTAATTCTTTCGTCAAACAATAATTTTATAAATCAAATCCTCTTTTTAAGTAATAATTTTCATAAAATAATTAGAATTCTTAGTTTTATTTTCAGATTTGTGTTCAATTGCAGAAATAAGGAGAAACGGAGTGGTCCTTTGATTGTCCAAGAATTTGAGAGAATGCCTTAAGATTTCTCATTAAGGGAGTACAATCAATGGTATTTTATAAAGAAATAAATAGTTTAAGAAAAAAGGAAATTGTCAAAGGAGCTGTAAGTAATTTAAATATTTTTCTGGATGAATTTGAATTAATTCGTGTTGGAGGGAGATTAGATTATTCTGATTTGTCATTCGATCAGAAACACCCAATACTCTTGCCGAGAGATCATAAACTTACTAATATTATAATGGAACATTTCCACATAAATAATTTGCATGTCGGTCCCCAAACCTTACTTCATCTTGTTAGGAAAAAATATTGGCCATTAAATGGGAGAAATAATGCTAGGAGAATAGTTCATCAATGTATTAAATGCTTTAAAGCCAAACCTAAAATAGAAGAGCAGTTAATGGCATCATTGCCTAAAGAAAGAGTGATAGTAACTCCCCATTTACAAATACTGGTATCGACCTTTGCGGTCCTTTTATATTAAATATAAAAATCAACGTAAGGGGGTTTTAAACAAAATTTATGTAGCAATATTTGTTTGCTTCTCGACCCGAGCTGTTCACTTAGAAAGTTTAAGTGATTTAACTTCTGATGCCTTGATTGCAACATTAAAAAGATTTGTTGCCCGTCGTGGTATTCCCAGCATAATGTTTTCTGATAATGGTACTAATTTTGTTGGAGCACATTCAGAATTAAAACAATTATACAAACTTGTGGAAACTCTCCCGGATAATTTGGCATCTTATTTGATTTCACATTCAATATCTTGGAAATTTTTGCCTCCTAGATCTCCAAATTTTGGTGGACTCTGGGAGGCAGGCGTGAAATCGTTTAAGTATCACTTGAAAAGGACAATAGGTAATTTTAATTTAACTATTGAAGAATTTTTAACAGTTGTTAACCAAGTTGAAGGTATATTAAATAGTCGACCACTATTTCCTTTATCTTATGATCCCAACGATTTCAGTTCTTTAACACCTGGACATTTTTTAATTGGTCGTCCAATTAATTCCATTCCTGAATCTAATATAATTGAGATTCCAGATAATCGACTCTCTAGATGGCAACAAGCTCAAAAAATTGATCAAATTATTTGGAAAAAATGGTCAAGGGACAATCTTCAACAACGCGAAAACTGGAAATTTGAAAAAGGTAATATACAAAAAAATAGCCTTGTCCTATTAAAAGAGGAAATTCTTCCTAGTTGGTACTTGGCCAATGGGTAGAATACAAGATGTAGTAATAGGGAAAGATGGAAAGGTACGAGTTGTCATAGTAAAAACCTCTCGAGGAATTTTCAAACGCAGCATTTCTAATATATGTATTTTACCAATTCCCAATACTTGAAATGTATGCTTTATTTAAAATGTATTGTTTAAATGTCTATGTATCAACAATATTCTATATAATGTATTTTTTCATATGTATATTTTATTTGTATTTTTCTTGTTTATTATTGTTTTTTTATAGAATTTATTATGATTATTGAAAATATTAATTATCTCTTGAAATCCGGAGGATTTCACGGTAGGGCGGTGTTAAGGCCCATGTAAACGTCTACTTTGGCATGTTGGCGCCATAGCGTGGCGATGTTAATTTGTAAGCAAATAAGGGTGACGCTTAGGGTTGCCACAGCCATGTGTTTTGTATCAGTTGGAATGCTTCTGTAAAACTGTCCTGTTCCTTCCAAAGACTTCATGTCGGAAGTCGCTTAAATAAAAAGAAATTGATTTAAAAACCTTTGGATTTCTTATAAAATTATAATCACTACAGTTCACTAAATTAATAACCTAACAATATACTAATAAATAATATTTTATAATATAATATTGTATGTAATTTTCATTACTCCTTGTTCATTCAAACACTTATTGCCATTTGCACCAAACATTTAGGAATTTTTAACCACACTAAAAAATTTTAAATTGTAAAACCACGCCCATTTTTACCCGTTTAAGCCAATTGAATTTTAAAGATGTTTAGTTTCAAAAATACTCATTTAAAAATTTTTAAACTTAACTCTGGTGCAAATGGGCATTAGTCACTCACGAGCTAGTACTAAAAAAATGTGAACAAAATTTGACCCGGATCTCTAAAAGGTTCCGTGAGTTGAAAAAGTTTGAAATCCTACTGTGTTAAGTCATAAGGATGTTTACACTGCTTTTACTCTCATATTCCAGAGTGGGCAAGAATAGACAGTCCCTATGAACCTGTTATTAAAACACTATCTGAAAATAAACAGCAACAGATTTCTCATTGAGGTTACACAATACCCTACAAATCTCAAAAGTATCAAAATCTTTTTTGTTTTTGTGGCCCATATCATTGTGCACCTAGTCACTAAATTTCAGATCTGATAACTAATAAGTTTTTCAGATATGTGAAGTTTTCTGAGAGCTTAGGTTTTTGGTTTCATTTTAAAGCATTTTTCCTGTCATAAATTGAATTAACTAAAAATATTTTTGAGCAAAATCAACTCTTTCAGTGTGAAATGGTTATTAATTTCTGTTTTCATTACTGAAATCATTTCTGCTTGATTATATTTTGAGTCATCATAATTAATTATGAGGTCCTCATAATTACTTACCAATTTCTGTTTTAAAAAATAGTTTAAAATTTAGAAGCTTATCATCAAATTTTTCTAGTTGAGAAAATGCCATGACCAAAACATTCTCAGGTTGCTATGAGAAACAATATTTCGAAGGGATGGAATCCTACTGAAAATGAGAAATCTACAAAAAAACGCTCACTTGATACTACAATTAGACTTCCGAATACAAGTATTGCACATAAAACTGAATATTTCCATCATGTACCAAGCTTTATTACAGTAAACATAATGTAGTACTATATGATAGTATTTTAAAGTCGTGCAAGAAATACTCAAACTTGCTAAACTGCCCCAATTTAAAAAATTAAATATTTTATGTACAAACTTGGCGACTTTTAGCTTAAGTTAGTAGCATTATTACTGTGCACATAAATGCTTTGTGTTTCAAAACTTCTGTGAAAATGATAGGTTAAGATTAAGCTGAATAACCTGTTATAACAAATGCTATCAATATTATGCAAATATATATTTTGAATTAGAAAAAATGTTTTCAGTCATATTTAATTCAAGTAGTGTTTTAATGTAGAAAATACATTGGGAAATAACATTAATAAATTAGAGCTTTACAAGGATTATAAGCTTTTGTTTTATGCCTTTACAAACTTTAAATGTGTTTTTCTTAGACTTTAAATTTTGAAGATGTAAGTGGTTTCTAAACCCAAAGGCTTCTTTTCTGTTCAAGATAGAATCTTGAAATTTCTTGTATGCACTCCCAAACATATGCTCTATAAAAGTAAGTATGGATTTATATATATACACTCAAGAGCCAAAACATTATAACCACCAGAGGCGGATTAAGCTAGTTGGAGGCCCCTGGCGGTAAAAAGTTTGGGGCCCTCTGGGCTGAAGTCGAAAAACTTAAATAGTGAAAAAATTCGCTGACCTTAAATTCTCAAAATAAAATGCATAGCTTAAAAAAATTAACGGTTAAAAAAAAATTAAGCTTTATTTTTAAGAATTAAGAAAACCTTGTTTAAAATTTTGCTATACAACTTTACGTCTTGATTTTTTTTGGGCAAATTCATCGATTATTTTTGCAGTATCTATTTGGTCCAAAACATCTTGTTCTATATATAATTTGGCCATGCTGTTCAGTCTTTCTTCTCCCATACTACTTCTTAAATATTTTTAATGCGCTTTAAAACCGAAAAAGATCTCTCACCTGATGCACTTGATATCGGTATAGTTAAAAATATTTTTAGAAGTATCTCTACATTAGGGAAAGTCGAGATCATTTCTTTTGCAACTCGATAAATTTCTATTGGAGTGTTTATTGTATCTTTGTTTTCTTTTAAAAATAGCAAAAACTTATCCAATTCATCGTCAAAATTAAACGATTCAATATCGTCTTTGTAAATATCCTTTAATTTTTGTACGGCCTTCTTAATTTCAGGTAATATCTCGTCAAAAAATACAAAAAAAGTGTTCTATAACATTTTCATATATTCCAGCTCTTCGGAATAGTTCTGCACTTGTTCTATCACTTATGACATAGAATGAGTTGACGAAGAAATTTTCCCTATTTGCAAATTCATGACCTTCTTTATAGTTTCACCAAAAATAATTTTTCTCTTCCGCTGTCTGCAAGCTTGTCCAATTTCCTTTTCAAATGAGAGCCCTGATAAAGCAGTTGCTTCTTGTTCTACTTTTCCAAATTCATTCCTGAAATTTTGTATATAATTTTCTAAAGATTTCAGTAGATTAGTTCCTTTTAATAGCTCACACCCAACTGATTGTAATGCTTTGCTAGTAGCACTCAGCCTCTGGAATATGGTATCCCAAATCACGGTCATTAGGGAAGTTTCATACTTCCCCATCTATTTCAAAAGAGAAGTTGCTTCCAGTATTGTGATCTTTTCCTCATTTGTATCGGATTTCAGCCCGGGCCTCTTCTATGTGTGTATAACCAAGTCTTATAGCTCGTACGGCATCTGCTCTTGCTGACTATCGTGTATCTGAAACTTTTTTCACAGATATTGCATGTTTACTCTTTTCCAGATTATTATTTAAAATTCGCCAGTGATGGGTTGACACAGAAAAAAAATTGAATAATTTCTGTACAAGCATAAAATATTTAATTGCATCGCTACAACTTTCTGCTGCTAAATTTCCTACTAAATTTAAAGAATGAATGGCTCAAGGAATATAAATTGCGCTTGAAACTGTGTTCTTTAATACGTGCCTGTAGACCTGAGTACCGCCCGGACATATAAAACGCATTATCAAATGATTGCCCCCCCCTCTGCAATTTTAATATCCAGTCCAAATTTAGCTAAAATTTCTAAAGCATTTAAATTTTTTCCCCAAAACTCTCATAAAATTACATTTCATCTTTTTTCAAATTTTCTGATAGAATTATGACATTTCTGATTTAATACACACATATTTTGTTTAATTCTTTTATTCTTTACAGAAATCATAGTTTAATTTCTAGAACAAAACGTAGCTTAGCTTCCGGATCACTTATAATCAAAATTATTAAAATATCTCAACAAAAAGTAAGCTTTCAAAAATTCTAAGGTTTTCTTTTAAAAAAACTGTGGGATTTTTTGGAAAAACAATTATAATACTCTTGATTTTTGTAAAGTTTCTAAATATAAGTTAATAAAACATTAACTGAATACAAATGATTTTTACACATCCTAGTTTAGTATTATTACTATACCTTGTTTGTTTTTTCAAAAATCTTACTACTTTGTGACTAAACAGAACAATAAAACATTTCCAAATAATTTGAAATTTCTAAGATAACTCAAAACTGTTTGACAAACGCCACAATATCACAAAAGAAATCGACATTTTTTCAACTAAATTTATATCTTAATTACATTCAAAGTTCCCTTTCTCAAAATTAAACAATCTTACTACATACTGAATAACTTTTCACATTTCTATTTTGTTTGAAATCACTCTTATCTACTTTATAAATTATGCTCATCATATTTTTATTTCTGTAATACATTTTGCTACCACTTTAAATAGTTTTAAACTAGAAGCAATTACAAAACAGTACTATATTTTTCAACATTTATTATTGTTCTGTAAAAATAAACATTTTATTAAATGCTTTTTATAACAAATTTCTGCTGTAGTTTTGGCATTGTTGCCTTTTTAAAAGATTTTAAATATAGTTATAGATGAATTTTGATTAACTTTATTAGAACTTTGATTAAACTTATTATATATTTAAGGAAATTATGCATTTTAATGTAATATACGACGATATGTATTTTTATAATTAGTTATACACATTTTTAATTATTAGATTTCATTAAATATCTTTCAAATTGTCTGGACAAAAGATCTTAATCAAAAAAGTATCGCCAGCAAATCACTCTTAAAATGGCAATAAATACAAAAAGAATTTGTGCTTTTCAAATTAATCTTACAAAAATAATGGTTTCTTAGCAGTTTTAAAGTATATTAGAAAAATTATGTTTTATTTCACGTTACTACTCAATAAAAAAAAGGAAAAAGTGTATTTTTAAGTAAACTTAATATACTTTCTTTTTTGAAAATTCTTTTAATAGTTTGAAGCAATTTAATTAAATATTTAGAAATATAGATTGGCTCATATATTACTAAACAAAATATCGTAATACGTTAGGATTACAAACAAAAAATCAACACAATAAATATAATAACGTTTTTATTTCAATTTCGATTTATTGTGTTTGGATTCTTTTAAGTAGGTAAATAATTATTGGATGTACTCAAATCTCATTAATGTTTTGTATTTTAAATGAACTACTATCGCTTTTTATAACTGACTCAAGAAATTATTTTTATACGAGAGGCAAATAATATTTTTCATTTGAATAACAATGCCAATCGAAAATATTTTAAGATTCAAGCTACGAAAACACATTTAAATATGTTAATCAACATGAAAAATATTCTAAGAAACTGATGACAGTTATTTATATTTATGTATCTAATACGAAAAATATAAAATAGTAATGAAACGCAAATGCGACAAAATATTTTTTTTTTTTCACTTTATTTTACGCAATGATTAAAATACCTGCGCATTAAATCTTAAAAATCAAAAAAGAATTTGAAAATGAAAATATAGTTACCTTTTTTTGTTGTTTAAACACGGTTCTCCGTTTTGTCTGTATAAGCGCAGGAAGCTAAAAGAAATTAGTTCGAAGTCAAATTGAGCAAAATTTCCTCAGTTTTCTTCGAAAAGGGGTCTTTTTCTCAGGGTCATTCTGTCCCATTCTTTTCATTCGTCCTTAAGCCTGTCATAAATCTTGATCGTGCTTTTGTCCAATGTGCCGAAATTCTTCTTTAACGCTCCCCCAGAGGACCAACGTTGAGAACTCATTGATACTCCTTAAAAAAATAATTAACTATAGACTTGGAGGGTGACGGAAGACTTCTGGCGCTTATGGTCCTATCTTTTCTCGGAACGGGTAGCAGTTATCGAGCCCTTGCTCACCATAAATGCACATCCAGTCTTTTGGTTGTTACAGAAATAAAAGAGAACCGGTATAAATAAAATTAATATTCTTTCACTGGACCATCTCTGAAAAAAATTCCGACTAAGCCAAGCCTTCCTGTAGCTTCTTAGTGCGACGTTTATTACAGTCAATCAATCAATAGACGAAGGGGTTATTGTCATTTACAGGCAAATAACATTCTGAATGGATTTTTTCCATCCTAAGTGTTATCTGTATTTCACTTCAAACGATCTTTCTGTCGATCCGCTTTGAATGAGAAGTTTTTCCTACATTCAAAGATCACACCACTCCTTGTCTTCTCATTATTTTGAGTAATTTTACCAGCTTTTAAACTTTTCTTATTGCGTTTCCTGAGATTCAGAATTCACACGGAAAACTTATATCGTTTTAAGCCAGTGACATACTATTTTATAAACGTAAAATAGCTGGTAAAATGTTATCAATGGTAAAAGACCATTGATAACATTTTACGACTTTTTGCTTACACATGTAAGGGGCCCCTGTAGCTAGGAGCTTTTATTTTCGATGACGTAATATCGCCAGATGATATGTGTAAATTATATCAATGCAATGTGTGTTTTTTATGTCAGAAAGAAATTTGCTTCATGTCAGTAAACTAATTTTTTTTAATCTTCTATTTTCCATATGCTCGGGCCCCCCTCGGGGGGGGGGGAGCGCCTCACAGTTTGAGAAACGCTGCTCTACAGTTTTTTTCGAAAAATTACTTTCAACTATTTCACTATTTGATTCATTCATCAATTTAGAGAAATTTCAATCTCACTTAAATATTTCGCTATTTCTGTCATGACTGAAATAAAACTGATGCTAAATTTGCAAAATACTTCAATCCAGTGCCGGATTACTCGTTAGGAGGAGTAGGCAATTGCCTATGGGCCCCGTGCTTTTTAGGGGCCCACAAAAGCGTGTTCTGTTTTCTGTTAGAGCTCCAAAAACAGGCTAAGGGCCCGAGAACTCGACTGCTAGGGCCTCCATGTCGTTTAATCCGACACTGCTTCGATCTCTTTCCCCACATTCTCAAAATATAAACACAAAATCCAGATAACAATAAATCACGAACCTTCAAATACTAAATTTTCGAAAGAACTAAACATTGGTAGTTGTTTATAGTCTGAGATCTGGGATCATTATTTTAATATAAGAATCTGGATCAACTTTTTAAAAACTTGGAACCGAAAACATATATTAAAGACCAAAGTTCAGGAAAACATTTTAAAAACAAAACAAACGGATTTCAACCGCAATTACATGCAATATATGAGGGCAGCACTAATCGTGGGTAATCATTGGGTTTGCAATATCAGTACAAGATTTTTTTGTTGCACGTTGAACTTATAACTGAAGTCTATCAGCTTGGGGCCCTGCTGGTGCTCGAGGCCCTGCGGCCGCCAGCCGCTTAATCCGCCTCTGATAACCACCCTACATTTTGCAATGAACTCGCCTGGATGACATGAAAGGCACGTGATCAGGTGGAGTGGTATTTAACTGCTGCTGGAGAGTCTGAAGAATCATTTTTTCACTTCTGTGTGTTATGGGAAAGGCTGCGGATCTAAGCGACTTTGATAGAGGGCAGATTGTAATGGCTCGGGACAAGTATTTCCGAAACTGCACGACTCGTGGGTTGTTCGCGATCTACAGTTGTTAGTACTTATGCAAAGGGGATGAATGACGGTGAAACCAGCAGTAGACGACATGGTGTTGGACGTCCATACGCTATCAAAGAAAAAGGTCGTCGGAGACTGTCTAGCATGGTGAAGCAAAACCGGAGCCAGACAGTGGCTCAGCTGACAGCCCAATACAATGCAGGGCCAAGTAGAACAGTATCGGAGCACACTGTTGGATATGGGGCTACGCAGCAAACGTTTCACTTGTGTGCCTTTGCTGACAAAGCGTCACCGCCAACTGTGCCTGCGCTGGGCCCGGGAACATCGCAACTGGTCCATGGATCAGTGGGAGAGAGTTGCCTGGTCAGATGAATCACGTTTGTCATTCATCACGCCGATGGCCGTGTCAGGATACGTCGTCTTCCAGGCGAACAGTTGCTCCCTCAATGTACAGTAGGTCATACACAGGTCGGTGATGGAGGTATTATGCTTTGGAGGACGTTCTCTTGGAGTCTCTGTGACTCGTGGTTGTGGTAGAGCAGACCATGAATGATAAAGGGTATCTGAATTTCATTGCGGACCACTTGCACCCTTACATGGCTTCTGTTTTCCAGCTGGAAATGGAATGTTCCAACAGGACAACGCCCCGTGTCACAAAGCTAAAATTGTGTTGGAGTGGTTCCAGGAACATGATGCTGAATTCCAGTTAATGTCCTGGCCGCCTAACTCACCGGATCTCAATCTGATAGAACACATTTGGGATGTCATGAGATGGCAGCTCAGAGTTCAAAGACCACCAATTCGCAATATTTCAGATTTGCGTGACCGTTGCTTAAACATCTGGTACAATCTGTCTCCAGCCATCTACCAAGGACTTGTGGCATCCATGCCAAGGCGAGTTGAAGCTGTGTTGCGCGCACAAGGTGGGCCAACTCGTTATTGACAGGTGATCATAATATTTTGGCTCTTGAGTGTATATAGGTCAGAGATATCTAGCTATTTTTTTTTAAAAAATGCTTAGGTTAATACTTTAAAAAATTTCACTTTTTTCCGGATTTAGCTAGAAAAATAATTATTAAAAATCAACAAGGAAACAGATTTTTAAACCCATACTAACTTCTGTTTACAATAATCCAAGAAACATACATTACTTAAAATGACTGAAATTTTTTAAAAATTGAACATTTATAAAAATTTGAAAAAATTTCAAAAAATTCTAATTTTTTAAATTATTAAATAATGGCTGGTCAAACTGACTTTTTTACTCACAGAATCAGAGCTTAATATAATCTAAATAGGAACAAATTATTTTACTCCAAAAATATTTGAAAATGGGTACTGTGTAGCCTTAAATTTTTCATAATCAACATATACAGTCGACTCTCGTTAATTCAAACCTTCAATAATACGAACCTCTCGTTCATTCGAAGTATATGCTCAGCCCCTAGAAAAACTCTTGATATATTAGAACTAAAAATACGTTTTGGTACACTCAATATTTCGAAGTATCTGTGGTTGGCCCGACTACAACATGCGACACATTCTGAGCTATCTTATAAAACTCTCAACAATTCATACACTCACTATCATGTAGAGTCCTGTAGCAAAAAGGTTGGAGCTTAAATCTTTTGCGTTGTATTTTCTATGCTTGTCTCTCCTGTAACCCTTTGATAACCATCGAAGTTGACTCCGATATTCTGACAGAATTCTAAGTGTCACTAAACAACTACGCAACTTTTCCCTTTAAATCAGTTGATGCGGACGTTTTTCAAGCTTCATTTATTTTAGAAAATCTATTGACAAAGTTAGATTGAATGCCATAAAACAAAAAAGAAGATAAGATTTTTCGTAAAAAATTATTATATACAGTATGTATTCTATAATAGCTGTTTTTAATACATAATGTATTCTTTTAATACAGGACCTTAAATTTCTGTTTAATAATTATACTAGACAAATATGTACTTTTTCAAAATACTCCAATATAATTTTATACACATGTACAATTGTTGTTTTATTACATAGTTTTCAAATTAAATGTGTTTGGGAGTTTTTTCTACCCTTTGATAGTTCGAACGCTTGATAATTCAAAGTTTTTCATTGATCCCTTCAACTCCGAATTATCGAGAGTCGACTGTAATAAGTATATATATACTATAATAATATTTCATATTATAATATGACAAAAAAATTTTCGTTACTCCTTGTTCATTCAAATACTTATTGCCATTTTCACCAAACACTTAAGATTTTTAACCACAAAAAATTTTAAATTGTCAAACCACGGTCCATTTTTAACTGTTAAGCCAATTGAATTTTAAAGGTGTCTAGTTTCTTAAAA
>BMAO01013697.1:0-26680 GCA_019973975.1 Trichonephila clavata
ATCGCCTCAATAGTAATATTCATATCGAAGACTTTTCGAATATTGTAAACCCCACCATTCTAGAGCAAAAAATCTCCATTTTCACCGAAGCTATAAGCTCCGCCCACTCGGATTCCTCCAAACCAATCACAAACATGAGACACTCCTACACTCCGAACCCAATCAAGAATCTCATAAAACTTAAAAACCGTAACAGAAAATTATATCAATCCACACTAACCCAATTTATAAATCAGAAACAAATAAATTACAAGCTCTTATTAAAAGAGAATTCAAAAAACACTCCCAGCAAACTTGGAACGACACGCTACAAACACTTAACACACAAGACAACAGCCTCTGGAAGATGCAACACTGTTTCAAAACAAGCGAACTGATTCCCTATTTTAAATACTAGTTCTGGACCCGCTATCACGGATGAACAAAAATCCAACGCAATAGCCAAAACACTCATGAATAACTTCACTGAAAATCCAAGGCCAACCGGTTACACTAACACGATTGACTCTGACGTCACTTCTACACTCGAAAACTTTTTCTCCCTCCCCCCGCCTCTCCTATCCAACCTACTACTCCGGACGAAATTATTGACTATATGAAGAAAACCCAAATTAAAAAAACCCCGTATTGATAACATCACCAATAAAATGATCAAGCACTTCTCCCTCAAAACTATAATTATCTTAACTTATATTTTAACAAAATTCTCTTTCTCAGGCATTTTCCAAAAAACTGGAAAACGGCCATCATTCTCCCCATCAGAAAACAAGGCAAAAATGTCCACGATGCAAATAGCTATAGGCCAATCTCTCTGCTCCCTACTATCAGTAAGGTGACAGAGTATGTTATTCTAAATAGAATACAAACTCACGTCTCTGATTTCAACTTGCTAACCCCAACCAATATGGCTTTACTCGACAACTCTCTACTAACCACCCACTTCTCCGGCTCACTGAAAGGTCTCCTCTGGGTTCCAGAGAGGCCTCTGGAGCTGTCTTTCTGGATATTCAGAAGGCTTTTGATCGTGTATGGATTAGTGGTCTCATTTATAAACTTATTAAACTTAATTCCCCCCCTGCCTTATTCACGTAATTAACTCTTATCTTGTCAATAGATACTATCACGTCAGAGTCAACGATACACTTTCAGATAAACACTACATCAACATTGGCTGCCCACAAGGTTCACTGTGGGGCCAATCCTCTTTAACTTATACATAAATGACATACCATCACACCCACAAACAATGATTAATTTATACGCGGACGACACAGTTATAATGGCCACATACAAAAATCATGATACAATCACACGCGCACTCAATAAACACTTAGCTCTCCTGGAAAATTTTTTAATAACTGGAAAATTAAAATCAATGTTGAAAAAACCATGTCTGTACTCTTCACCAGGAGAATTAAACCATGTACACCCCAACACTGTACTCCACACCACTACAATGGTCTCAGTCCACCCAAATACCTAGGCGTTATTCTAGATAAAAAGCTCACTTGGAAACAACACATTTTACACGCTAGAAACAAATTCCGGTTCGCGCTTAGACTAATTTACCCCTTAATATGCCGGAATTCTGAAATGACTAGAGATAATAAGGTACTTCTCTACACTGCCGTATTGCGTCCCATCCTAAGTTACGCCTGCCCTGTGTGGGGTTATGCAGCAAATACTAATTTAAAAATTCTTGAAATAGCACAAACTCCATTATTAGAAATATCTGTAAGCTGGCAGATACACTAGAAATTCCCATATGTATGATTGCTTAGATCTCCCGCCATTTAAAAATTTATTCAAAATCTAGCCAAAAATTTTTTTAATGAACTCCCTTCCATTAACAATCTTAATTTATTAAATATTCAAAATTACCAGCCAACTGACAATATTAAAAGACCCAGGAGGATACTTCTGGATTCATATAACCCTCCATAACATTAATTCTCTAACATTCACCGGTGGTGAATGTTATTTCAAAATTTTTTATCTCCTTTTTCGTAATATCTTTAATTTTTAACTGTTTATTCTTTTCACTTAATCTTATTACATTCTGCTGCACCCACCAGGCTACCCCCCCCTTTTTATTCTACGTAATTTGCTTAACTTAATTCTCAGGGCAGCCAAATAGAGAGGCATCTCACCCAGTATCACGTTCGACTTGCATGTTCCACACCGAACGAAAGGTACTTCTTTTCCCGCCGAAACCACAAGAGTGCGACTGATGACATCATCCACCTGCCTATTCCCGCCGACCAATCAGGAACCGTCTATTACAACAAAGATGCACAATCATCCATGCAGGTCACCCAACATCTCAGGTCACAAATACATCAGATAGGGGATGGAGGATCTCTTCAGATCCATATCCCTGTGACGTAAATGCAAGCGTAAAAGGGGTTGGCCTCCGTTTCGACTCCCACGATTGACCTCCGAGACGGAATCGACAGATCTAGGAAGAAAGCGTGAGGCGAGGGCTTCCCAATCGACTCCCGAGACAGTATCCGACGGCCGAATAATGAAACGCCGAGATAGACTCCCGAGATGAACGCCGAGATCGAATCCTGAGAAGGTCGACAAAAGAAGAAACGAGGAGTGAACACCAATGCTAAATAGAACTGGCTAAATAGAAGTAAAACCTGAAACTGGCCTTTTTCTCCTCATAGTGATTTTCTAAATGTTAAAAAGTGAAATAAACAAATTTTAGATCACAAATAAAAGTATTTTTTAATGATTAGCTTGGCGTCACAATACGCTACCAAGTCCACGACGCCACAGGGCCATTAACTGGTAGATAGGAGATTAAAATAGGCCTTCTGAAGCTTAGGGTCCTATTTTATCTCAGGAGGGGAAACAACTTTCAAATCTTTGCTGACCATGAGCTCGGTCGGAGATAAACAAAATCTATTATTCAAATTTAATGCACCAACTCTGAACGAACTTCCAACTACAGGACAAGCCTTCGTGTGGCTTCTAAAAGCGACGTTTCGCCGCAGTTAACAGACGAAAGTGTCGTCATTTGCAATATTTTCCATTCTAAATGTTATTTGTATTTATTTCAAATCAACATTATGACGAACTTATTTAAATATGAATTTTTTAGACGCCTTTCGGAGTTTTATCCAGTTTTTGTCTTCTCATTATTTTGAGTAAAACGACACGTGCTATTAAAGGTTCTTAGTTGTGGATAACAAAAAGTAGAGTTCACTGAATAATTTTAACTGTTTGAAACCAGTGACAAACATTTTTTTAGCGTAAGAGAGAACTTTCTTAATAAGAGATTTAATAACTTTTTACTTACGCATGTTGGGGCCCTGTAGCTTGAGGGCCGCGTATCATTGAGACGGCTGTAGCTACACCCCTGACTGTAATTCTAAATTTGATATGCGTAAAAGGCATTGAGAAAGGCAACCGCAATTTATATTATATATATTAAGTCTATAGTCAAGGACTTGACCACAAGGAATAGGAAATGTTCAGTAATAGAAAATAGTAATTTATAGAAGTAATAAAATAAGAGAGCCCCTGTTGACACATAAACTTTAAAATCCCTATATTAATTACTGTTTTAAAGTAAATTGTATAATTTAATTATCAATTGACTGAATTTGAAGTTATTTAATTACGCTCATATAGTTATAATGTATGCAAATATTTGTTGTATATTTGTAAAAAAGGAATGAAGTGTTTAAATTTCGATGAAGTTGATTTTACAACGAGTATGTTTTTATTTTCAGTTTTTTCACATGCATGTTGTTTTATTTCTGTTTACGTTTTCAGTGCTCAGGTAAACAATCAAAGAGAAAATTGAAGTTTGTTCAATTAAAAAAAATTTTCACGTCTATGTTTAATTTCATACATAGGAAGGCCACGGATACTGATGAGCAAGTGAAAAATATTATTTCGAGATGTTTCCAGAAAACAGACCAATTATACAATAAAATTCTTTGGTTGTTATCGGAGCAAAGTTACTTTAAAAAAATAAGTAACCTCTTTTGTTATTGATACACATCTGTGAGAAGGTTCCCTGGATATCTTCTGGTGTAAAATATAAAAACTATATAGGAGTGAAAAAAATGAAATTTAGTGACATCTTTCAATATCGTCTATTGTGCAGTCACATTCAGGTGCATTGGCCAAAACGTCATCATGTAAGAAAAATTTTTCGGGTATATCATTCGGGTGTAACCAGCATGGTACACCATTCTTAAGTATTTCCATCAATATTTCGAAAATGTCTGTCCCTTCTACATATTGTTTTTAAATGATCGGGGCTTCTGTGCCACAGCTGCCGTAGGAGGTTAACATAATGAAAATCTTTCCACAACTCTACAATTTTCTGACATATAATGATGTGCAACAAGCAAGCGAAGTGATTCCCCGGTAGACGATCCCAAACTTTATTCACGGCATCCATAAAGAATCTTTGATTGGGCCAAAGTAAGTATGTCCTTAAAACTTTCAGAGGGAAACGTTTCAGTAGAGCTTCCCGATGACCAGCACTCATCCTCGAAAGACAAAAGCGGCGAATGTGCATCCAATCTGTGTTTTCAAATACATCATTTAAAATAAATTGACGTTCCTCCTTTGTTAGATCATCCAAAAGGCGACTCTGTAGAGACGCGTAATTCCAATTATAATATCTATAGCGCCAACCCTTTGACTGCGATTCAGAGATACAACCCTCTTTGAAGTTTCTAGTCCATAGTACTACGTTTTTATCATATTTGAAAAAAGGATACTTCCATGTTGAATACTTGTTTAGAATTTGCTCCCTCGCAGATTCGTGTAAATTGTTGAATAAAGCAAGGACATATCCCAACTAGACCAATATTGACATGCTAACACGAAACGCGTTTCCGCATCCAACCATTCTGAATGAATTAATAAATCGGCAGTTTTGACTCTGTCCACTGTTCCATCTGCATAATAGCAAAACTTAAAAGAGCAATAATGCTCCTCTGTGAATATTCCATCGTGATCATGTATAAAATTGAAAACTTCTGATAGGATGGGTTTTATCAAGGCAACAATATCCTCTTGGAGGGTTAATGGAATGTCTAAATTTGATGTTCTTTTCCTTATGAATTCCTCGCATATTTCATCTTGGTAGGATTTATTATTTCTCTGGAATCAGAATCATTGATACATCCAGCTACCAATTTCACTAGAATAATTTCTTTAAGTGTCAACATTATGCTGTTTCAACATATAATAATTTCAGAAATAAATTGTTGTCGAGAAGAACAATTTTCTTTCTAAAAGTAATAGTATGCCAACTATTAAATGAAATTTTAAATCACATTTATTTTGAAATTGCACAAGCACTGAATAACATAACGATAAGTACTGGATATTTCGTTCAAGAAAATTTAATTGAAAAAATCTTAAAACGTGTGTCTTCTTTCAAATGTTCTTGTTAATTTGTTACAAAACATAACTCTAAATTAAAGAAAATAAAATAAAATCAGTTTGCAATATAAAAATGGGCAATTTGTGACAGTAAATGAAAAAATATTTGTTTAAGAGTGAAAAACAAATCCCTCTCTTTCTCATTTCGCTTTGAAAAAAATTAAAATTATCTTCTTCTTTCTCTCTTTTAAACAAATCAACATGGAATGGATTTTATCGTTTGAAATTCTGACTATTACATAACTTTACTCTTGAATCATTATTGAATTTATTTTTAGTTTTGAAGAAACAGTATAATAAACTGATGCATTTGTGCAAACGTCACTAAAAATTTGAAAATTAAAATACTTACTTCAAATGAGAAGTTAATGTTTAAATTTATATTTTTTTCTTCTATAAAATCCTATTATCTTTATAATATTAAAAGTTTCATTAATAACATAACCTAAAACTCCACACATTTTATTGTAATGCCTCGTTATTGTTATAAACCCAACTGTTCATCTAATAAAATACATATTCTTACATTTTACCCGCTGTCCATCCTATTTCAATGACATAACATATTGATTGACATATTTCAGGGAATTGCTAAATATTCTTAATACTGAAAATGTTTTTGAAGAAATCTCCATTATTAATACTGTTCCTTATCATGTTATGGCTATTCAATCTTAAGAAAATTAAATTGATATTTGTAATGTATAATATTCGACAAGCTGAAATATAATTGAGCGTTAAAAGCATGCTATCTTTGCACTTGGATAAATATGGTACTATTTCACTGAAAAATTTAATTTTAAATCATTTAGGAGCAATATTCAATGTTAAAGTAGATATTAAGGAATTCAACGAAATATTAAATATTTCAAATTAATTTGAGGACATCTCAAAAGAAGAATATAAAGTTTTGATATACATAGGATTTATTGCGTGCATAATATAAGATTCGGATGCTCCGATTACAAATATATAACTGTTTCATATAAAGAGATCAATTTCCATTCAGAAATTTACGGACAAACATTTGAGACTTCTGGATAGTCTTCTTTAAAAATACTCACAAATAATGTTATGAAGGTCAACTCAAAGCAATATTTCATTTTAAATTTGTTAATAGTGAAAACATTCGAATTAAGATTTATTAAAGTTGATTGCCAATTATCTTGTTTACAAGCATAACAGAAGCATATCTGGAATTACAGGAGTTGTGGATTATATCGATTATATTATTGTTTTATTTATCTTCTGTAAAATGTAACAGACCTGCATTTTCATATTTTAAAAATATTCATTATATTCTGGAAAATATGCTTAAATAGTTATTCAAAACAGCGCAGTGAAGAAATTTTTAAGGTTAAGGATAATCGACAAGTAAAGAAATTTAAGGCCAATTAGATTAATGTTGCTTTTTATATATTCCCTATTTTATTTATTTAAATATTCAATTATCGTTAAGTTTTTAATTCAATTGCATGTTTATAGATATACATATATATATATATATACACATATATACACTGGTGTGCAAAAATTAAGGACGAAGTCGAAAAATTAGCATAACAGCTGAACGAAGAGGCAGAGCGGACAGAAAGACCAATCAGGAGATTAAGTGAGGTGATGTACGGTACCACATGCGCAGATATGCAGGTAGACGTAATGGGGGAGTGTCTGAGTAGTAAAGCATGTTGTCGGTGTAAGATTAGTATTTCTGGCAAAGAGATTGCACACCGTATAGCAGTGAAAATCACACCGAGTTGCTGCCTCAGCGAGAAATGGCGAATAATCAATCTGTTAGACGACATCTGGATGCTTTTACCCGAGGTCGAATCATTGGGAAGTTGGAGGAAGGTCGCAGTGTGACAAGTGTGGCTGCAGAGTTCGGAATTGCTCACAGCATCGTTTCACGACTTTGGAGACAATTAAACTACAGGAACAGCTATCCGGGGGTTCAGTAGTGGTCGTCCACGAGGAACCACACCCGCAGATGACCGGTATATTGCCTTACAGGCCAGAAGAAACAGGCGGCAGACAGCGGGAAAAATCGCTAGACACACGACACAGGCGACTGGACGACCGATATCGCGTTTTACCGTGGCCAGAAGACTGCACGGTGGTGGTCTGTTTGCACGACGCCCTGTACGGTGTGTACCTCTAACGCCTGCCCATCGGAGAAGGCGTTCTCTGTGGTGCCGGGAATACCGGAATTGGAGAGACAATGAAGTGGGACGAGTACTCTTTACAGATGAGAGCAGATTCAGTCTGAGTAGCGATTCTCATCGCATACTCATCTGGAGAGAGCGGGGAAGCCGCAATCATCCCTCGAACATCATTGAAAGGGACAGGTATGGAAGTGGCGGTGTTCTCGTTTGGGGAGACATCATGCTTGGTAGTCGTACAGACCTTCACATCTTCGACGCAGGTTCAGTCAACGGGATCCGTTATTGTAACGAGATTCTTCTCCCATATATGCGTCTCTTTAGAGGCGCTATGGGTCCGCAGTTCCTTTTAATGGACGACAATGCACCATGTCATCGCACAGTAGCTGCCGAACAGCTTTTAGAGAGTGAGGATATTGAACGTATGGATTGGCCGGCACGATCTCCGGATCTCAATCCCATCGAGCATGTATGGGATTTTCTAGGCAGACGCTTGGCAGCTCGTACCTTACCATCAGTAACGATTTCGGAGCTTCGATTGGCGCTGCAAGACGAATGGGCAGCAATGCCCAAACAACTCATTGAGACCCTCATTCTCAGCATGGGCAGACGCTGTGAAACCTGCCTAGCAGTCAGGGGAGATCATATCCTCTACTAAAGACCGGATATTTCTTGCTGGACACCCATCACAGGGATGTTTCGGCATTCAGTCGCATTGCGCTCCATGCTACTTTTTCAATAAAGCTTCTTTTTATCCCTCTGATTTCTCTTTTAGTAAGTGTTGCTTACATTACTCATGTCCTTACGTATTGGGGATCTTACGGTATTAAATGTGTTGATTTGGAATGCTTTTGTACAAAGTTATATTGAAAAAACCGTCTCGTCCTTAATTTTTGCACACCAGTGTATATATACATATATATATATATACATATATATACATATATATATATACACACACACACATATATATATATATATTTCAAAAATATACAAAAATAGTTTATACCTAAGATAACTATATTCATGATATAAAAGATTTAGCCACAGAAATAGTAAGGCAAGCTCCCAGCCTTAGGAACTAGGAATGCAGGTTTAAACATTTATATATATATATATATATATATATATATATATATATATATATATATTTATCTACATACATACATATATATACATATACATATATATATATATATATATATATATATATATTTATATGTATGGATAATTAAATTAGATCTAAAACTAAACCCCTAGATCACTTCTAACTTTTATTATCCCGTTACATCTCCAAGTATTAAATTTATTATCCAGTTCGGGAATGAAGAACACATGGCTTAACAGAACTTTGCCACTCCGACCATTAATTTTTATAACTTAGTATATCATGCTTAAATTCACAAGTATACCTCTTCAATAAGACATATACTAGAAGACATCTGGCTTTTGAGTAGCCGTGTCTTATCTCTCTCTCTCTCTCTCTTATAAACCAGATTCCAAAGAGATTTCATGGAATAAAAGCAGTTCAAATAAAATGTCTTGACATTCACTCGAAAAAAATGACATATACACAGTTCCTTCATTTTTTTATAGTATATAGATTTTATACACATGTGTTTGATAGTTCACATAACTATTACTTAAAGAAAAATTCTGTTTATTTACAATATTCGTTTAAATTATTTTTCTGAAGATTTTAGCATTCGAAATATGTTAAATGTAAAATAATATTTTATTAAAAAAAAATATTGTTTGATTTTTAGATATTTTTCCCTATGCATAACATTTATTTTTAATATATAAAAAAATAATGGAAAATTTGGTTTACTTAATATCATTACAAATGCAAATGATTCAAAACTTGAAACGTATCAGGACTTTGCCCCATTAATGACATATTCTATGAAAAGCTTTTTTTTGTCCAATTTATAGGTAAAGTATTCTTTTCTTATGTATATATTTTTTAACGTATAGTCTAGAATCTATTTTTGCTAATCATATATAATGCTGTATTTGCTTAATTGTTATGTTGTCTTCTTAGTAAGACTGATTTACATTATTTCTTGATATTTACAGCGAAGTATTTTTTTTATTACATTATATCTTCTGAATAAATATTGTTGCTTTATATTTCTAATTATAAACTATCTACTTTTATTTCATTTTGTTGAAAGTATTTTGTCGCTATTATAACTTGTTAGCTGGATAAGAAAATAAATTTTTGCTCTTCAAATTTTATTTGACTTCTTTTGTTTACTTTTTACTCTTATACCGATAGAGAATTTAATAACTGCAACGCGTTGAGTATAAATTGAAATATGAAAATATTTCGAGAGGGGTGGCACATTATGTCTTTGCACTCGGGTGGTCGATACTCTTGAATAAACCTGGCCAAAAGTTTTGATTCTGAAAACCTGTCTGACGAAGTCAAATCGAGGTCCACGAAATTCATCATGGCAACGGGCTAGATCTACGCCTGTCGTTAGCCTAAGCTTTGAGCCCCCATGAAGGTGACAGTACGATTTTGTTCGGTACAACATGATAGATGGCGACACCATTCGGACCCACTGATTTAACGAGCACGTACTCCGTGTGTACTCGGAAGGTATTTGGTGGTTTCGGGTATTGAACCCAGGCCTTCTGAAGCAGGTCTTCCAGGCACTCCCAGGCTTTGTGGTTAGAGCATCTGGACTCCGATGCTCTAACCACTAAGCTACCCACGGCCGTTCTGAAAACCTATCTGAACGCATTGGCAATTGTTCCTTTCTAAAAAAAGATTCTCCGATAAATGAAATTCGTCAATGTGTACTCTAAGGTGACCAGACATCAGCTTTGGGTGGAACAGTCGAATTATTATAAATTTGTCTTGCGTTCCACGGCATATAAAATGAGTCCTGAAAGAATGCACGGCTAGCTAGGGTACGGAAGGAAAAAGCAAAAAGATTGTATGGTGCATGGTGTTTTTATATGAGTATTTCGACAGGATAACGTGTGTGTCGTTGTCAAACCAATAACTGCTACTTTCGAAGAGTATAACTTTGGATCTGAGATATTTTTATTTAACAATATTATCTGGCTGATGAGAAGAATCAGAAGCAGATTGACGAAACAAATCGGCCCTCTCAGGAAAAAATACGTCGCCCCTAAGGTTCCATATAAATTTAATTATGCCTGTAAGTTAGGATTCATTGTCAGCATCATCATCATCATCATAAAAAATAATTTCATGATATTAAAATATATCTTTGCAGAAAAGAAGCACTCTATTCATATATAATCAAATAAATAGCAAAAAATAAATAACAATGACTAAATAATTATGTAAACAAAACAGCGTTTGATTCACAATTGGCGATTTTAAGGGGGACTTCCAAATGTATTGAAAACGTAATAATTATTTAGCACGATGAAATGCATTATTCAGGTGTAAAACTTTTATTGAGAACGTACATTACTCGTATAAATCCATCATGAAATGTAAAAATGTCAGAAATAGTCTAGAAACTTTTAAAATCACGAAAAATACATTTATTTTCACTTTCAGAATTTTCCGAAACCATGTTTTGATAAGCTTTATTACAATACCTGCAGATGGCACTACGTGTATGCAATCTACGTACAAAACTTTTAAAACATTACTTAAGAAGAAAATTGGGTATAAACTGCTTTAATACACGTTAGTAATACTTTATTTTACGAAAAAGAATACTTTGCTACAGAATAATGACTTTAATCACTTCAGAAACACTAGTTCCGCTTTTTATACATGAAAAAATGGGGGAGGGGGTAAAAAATTAAAGTAACCACAGACTACATCATGAGCCCACGTCATTGTTAGAGGGGGGGGGGACACCCTTCGCTGGAATGAAAGAAGTAAGTGTTGACCGTTTGTTAGGAAGAAGAAACGGTCAAGTGATATTGAGATCAACTGACGAGGAGAGGAAACGCATGTCCAGGGTCGCTGTGTATTAGAGAAGGTGCCAATTGGAATCTAATTTGGGAATTGATTGTGGGGGGTGTATACTTTCTTAGTGAGTGAAAGATTTGCTGAATTGTCATTTCCACCAGACTAGTCCCTCATGCAAGCATTTCGGATTCCCGAGGTACACAGCGTTGGACATAGAAAACGCTTTCTTAAAATTCCAGCACTTCCATTAATTTCTTAAGTTTGTCCTTAAAAACTATTTTTATTTTAAAGCACTTAATTTTTTGAATTTTCTACAATTTACTTTAACTTTTAAATACACTTCCACTACTTCAAATTTTTCTTTTTAACATTTTAATGCAATACTGGGCTAAGGCAATGTTTTACTCAATGCCCACAAAAAACATTGCAAAGCAATGTTTAACTCGAAGCCCAAGATAGAAGGTGAAGTTTCCACATGGAAACAGGAATTTCACTAAAGAATTCTACGTATAATTGGCATTTGATGTTGAGACACTGAGATTCATCAGTTTGACTCAGCAACAGGTGGGTTCTGGACTGTAAGCTCTTAAAACGTATTTCTGCAGGGAGTGTCGGCGTCCGTGAATGCTATGCACCGGGGCCCCCAAATAATTCAGAGTTAAAAAATATACACTTTTATATGAAAATTTTACAATACTCCTATTGATGTCAGTATGGCGAGATAACTTTATCGTAAACATTATTATTATAAATATCTAAATTTCGACAATCAGGCGACGGATCTATACGCGACCTCACACTAATCCTCTTGGGTGTTCTTTGGGGCTAGAAAGGTTCATCAATCTTCTCCTAAGAAGAAGGCGTGATATGGAAATAAGGTTTATTATATATAGTTCTAGTTCGCGAGTTAAGGAAGTCAGTGAGTTAGAAAGTGAAGGATAGATAATAGAAAGTTAGAAGGGCAGTAGCTAAAGGTGACCAGAGAGATACAAGGTAAAAATTACCATAAAAGGTTAGAAAGGCCTTGTGAGAGATTAAAGTCAGGAAGTTGTTATTGATAAATTAAATTGATTAGAAGACTGCCTACAGTCAGGTATTGTAATCTTCATATTACGTTTAATGTTTAACGTATTTAAAAGGTTAAGCGGCCATTAGTTACATATCTGCCACCTTAAGTATTACTGAGATAGCAGAATTATTATTATAAAGTAGTTTATTAAATGTATTTTCCCAAAAAGTGACTCTCGTCCCCTCCCTTTGTTGAATGACTGGATCATCATATTTATAGTGTTGCATTGAATTGCGTTTGAGTAGATTAAATTGCTAAATAAAATAATTGGAAATTATCATGTTGAATAATCCTTCACTTCCTTCCAAACCTTTAGCTGAGTCACAAAGTAGACAGGAAGTAGGTTTATTGCAATCTTCACACTAATTTTTGATGATAAGAATGTTTAGTTTTTGTTATTCGATTTGGGAAGCTCCCAAGAATCCTAACTCAACTGAACTTTTTAGAAGATATAATTTAGAAGTGGACTTATATTAATATTTTAATGCAACAAAGTAACGAAATTTTTATAAAGAAGCCTGGTTTTTATTTCAATCGTAACTAAAAATAATGCGAATGTTTCAGAAATCTTCGCTCAGGCTCTGTAGAGAAAATTCCTTACTATATATACACAGAAAAAATATTACAGATAAATAATTTCCATAAAATGAGAATGTATAGAAAATGTTATTTTTCTTCATGTTTTTGCTATAAAATTACATTTAAACTTTTTTTTTATTATAGTAATATTCTTAAAACAATTTGTGTGCATGTTCTAATTCAATTGACACTAAATATAAAAACGTAATTCACGGTATATTTTTTTAAACACCCGTTCTGAATGTAGTCAGTAATCTAAATTTACTATTTCAAAGAATTGCAAATGGGATTCTATTCTTAACATGTAATAATGTTCCCCATCGTGAAGTAATAAGTACGCCCATATAATGGAGATTTTTCAAGTTTAATAGAATTATTAAATAAATACTACTCTGTGCTAATGGATCACATAAACAGAATAAAAAATTCGTAAAACAGAGAATTATGCACAGATCTCAAAAATAATTTATTTTTATATAAGGAAAGGAAATCCTTTCCGAAATTAAAGCAGCTACTTCTAAATGAACTGCACTCTTGATATTTCCCATTAGGAACAAACTTCAATGCTTATTAGATATGTAAATTTTGAAGATAAAAGATTAACTATAAATGAATTTTAACAGGGTTTATTAAAGTAATTTATGTGGTTGAAGCAGGACTAGCAAAAGATAGAGGGATTAACGTCGCTCTATAAAGCAACAAGAGGGCTATTGATCACAAACCTCGTAATGTTCAACCTCGGTTGAGAAACGTGAATGTCACCTAAGCTGGCATCTCTCTTTCCTAACTAACACATGAACGGGAGAAACGGCCTGATCTACATAAAGGGTCTTTGGTGGTTACAGGACTCGAGCCCATGGGACTACAGCCATGATTTCCTGCCATTAACCATTAAGCTACCGCGCCCATCAGGAATAGCAAATTTCTAGTGAAATGGTTAAGGGAGTCTGATAACCAATCAATTTTTAATATATTATAAGTTTTCTGAAGTTGACAACCTCAATATTTGACAATTTAGAAAGAGTGGTTACTTTAGCACTCATTTTAAAGCATTTTTCCATTCTTAAAAATTTAATTAATTAAAAACTGGAAGGAGATACTCCCCCTCCCCTGTCCGCCTAACTGCGGACCAATCCCCTTTGTACAAATTATGCAACTGTATCACAGCTCAAATTGTAAAACTGTAATTTCCTTGTATTATGTAGTTCACACGGATTTTTATTCATAATTGGCTGTAAAATTTGTAACACATCGTCACGTTTAATTATTTTTGCACTTTCATGCAAAGCCTCCCTGTCATATATGTAACTTTGCCCAAACTGTGGGTTTGCTCCATTCTGTTGTAAAGATGTAGCTTCTTTTGTTAACTTCACCTTAAGTAGAAATAAATTTATTGCAGCATAACGAAAAACTTTTTTTATATACAAAGAGACATATTTGGGAGTCTAATCGGTTAGTTCAGTAAAATAATGATATTTTCCATTTTTTAGAATTTTTTTAAAAAGGGTTAAAACTGATACGTTCCTATGCAAATTATTTCTAAATTGTCGCGTATGAATTTTTTTTCGTGTTATTAAAACGATATTCTACACTAAATAACTTCAAGCCTATCTCTTTTAGATCCAGGCATTTAAAAATTAAAATTCAAAAAACTTTTTTTTAAAGATTTTTCAAAAATACTCAAACTTTTAACTTTACATTGAATAACTTTGTCATTTATGAAGATAATCGTACTAAACTTAATTTCCGTGTGTAAAAAAATACTATCCATAATCTCCACGAAGATTGAAAAAATTGCTTAAAAACTAAGCATTTAATTTTTTTTGTTGTGATTTTCGTAAAAAATTGTTTTTTTGAAAAATAATTTAAACAGTATTTTTGTACATTTTTTTTATTTAAAAGTACTTTATTTTTGAAATTAATTTGTGAAGTTGGAAAGCATTAACTTAAAAATTATGCCCTAAAAATAAATAAAAATTAATTAGAAATACGCGATTTTACAGTTAGTCAAACCTTGGTGTCGAAAAATAGTTTTGCGCCAAAGACCTTTGAACTGTTTAACCGTCGACCGCATCTAACTCAAGGGTTACACTAAAAAGTTCATCCTTAAACAGGGGGAAATCAGTAAATTTGGCGAGTAAAATAAAAATGCGAGTGAAAAAATTATTTTTGCTTAAATTTTCGTCATTTTTTCTTTAGAGAACTTTCAAAATTAAATCATTATACATGTTAGATTAAGATGACAAAATGTATTCAATACTTTTCTGAGACTCATTTAAAATATTTATCAGCATCAAAATTTTTGTTCTCTTTCATAAGATTTACAATTTACTTTAAAATAATGCCTAATGTATAAATCTTTTTTTTGTCATATAATTGCATAATAAAAACGCAAAATTTGACCATTTCGAATTTTTTTTATTAATTATTCAGTTAAATAAGCATAACTTCCTTAGAAAAAAATAAAAGCTATGTTTAAATAAAAAATTCTTCATTATTAATTGTGTGTTATTAATTAATCAAAAATCACTAAATTGGCATGTCACAATTAATTGCTAAATGAATATTTTTAATCAATGTTAGTATAAAATAATTAATTAATTTGGTTTGTGTTTTAGGATTTCTTCTAAAATGAATAAATATACTGTGGTGGTAAAAAGTCCTGAACACACTCATTTTTTAGCGTAATTTTTGTGTTTGACTTCATTTTTCGTTGTGAAATTATCGCACTATCTTAAATATTGTTATTGATTTTAATGTATTTTTTCATGCTGATTTCAAATCTGTTTGTAGATTTCATCTAAAGTAAATAGTTTCATTGATATGTTGAAAAAACCTTGACAATAAAGCACAAGGTCACTGTAAGAATGAGTGAGTGTGTTTTCCACCAATGAAATGCTCCGTTATTTCAAGCAACAACAACAAGAAAAAGGTTAAACGTGGTTTATTGTATTGAATGCAGTTGTGTGCTTGTGGAAAATAGTGTATATAAAGCAATGTGAAGTGCTTTTCTTGAAAATATTGGAATTATGGCTAAATTTTCATATCTGCCTGAGAATAAAAGGTACAAAATAATACATTTGAAGGAAGAAGTTTATTCTATGCGCCAAATTGCTGCTTAAGTACCATGTGGCCTTTCTACTGTTCTGAGAACTTTGAAAAGATTTTCTGAAACAAATTTTATTGCGGACAAGGGGCGATCAGGACGACAAAGAAAAACATCTTTACGTGAAGACAGGTTATTGCAAAGAGTTTCACTTTTAAACAGAAAGCTTAATTCCTCGCAAATTTTGAAACAATGGACTTTGACATCAAATGTGAGTGTGTGCCCAAGAACTGTTAGAGAAAGACTGCTGGAAATTGGGTCACGAGGCTGTAAAGCGCGCCCAAAACCATTACTGACTGAATTTCAGTGCAAGAGGCGATTGACGTGGGCAAGGGAACATTCATTATGGACTATTAAAGATTGAGAAAAGGTAATATTTAGTGTCGAGAGTGAGTTTTGTATTTCTGGCAACCAAAGTAGTGCCTATGTAAGACGACGCACTCATGAGGAATTCAGCTCTCAGTGTCTGAAGCCCAAAGGAAAGTACCCGACAAAAGTGATGGTATGGGGTTGCATGTCTTCTCATGGTGTTGGAAGACTTTACATAGTTAGCGGAACAGTGAAAGCAATGTATTACTTTGAAATACTACAAAATAAATTGCTACCAACTGCGAGAGATCTTTTTGGGAATCAGTCATGGATTTTTCAGGACGATAAAGCCCCTTGTCATCGTGCAAAGGTACTCCAGAAATGGTTGAAAGACCATACTGTGAATAGAATGAACTGGCCAGGACAGTCTCCCGACCTTAATCCGATAGAGAACTTATGGTTTAAAAATGGTTATGAAATTTCAAAGAAAAAACCTTCAAACAAACGTGAATTAATTGAAGCTTTAATATTTTCCTTCAACCATATTGTCACGAAAGATCTTCTTTTGAAATTGGTGCATTCCATGCCAAAAAGATGTAGAGCCGTAATTAAAGCAAACGGCTGGCCCATAAAATATTGATTTTCTAACATGTGACAACAGTGTAATTTTCAAAATGCTTATTAAATATACCGTATTTGTCAATTTTCGTGTTATTTTTCTTTGCATATTATGTTATTTTATATTGTTTTATTCTGCACATATTTCACATTATTGTGTTCAGGCAGCTTTACTACAAAAAATATTTTAGTCATTAAGAAAGTAGTAGTAGATTTGAAATCAGCATAAAAAAATACATTAAAATCAATAACAATATTTAAGATAGTGCTATAATTTCACAACGAAAAATGAAGTCAAACACAAAAATTACGCTAAAAAATGAGTGTGTTCAGGACTTTTTGCTACCACTGTAGATGAATTTAAATGAAAATGATTTTTAAAAAGTTCATTGATCATTTAGAATCAGTGATTAAAAAAAAATGCCGAAAACTAACCTTCTTTTTAAGAATTTTTTAAAAAAAACTTTTTTTTTTCAAAACAATGATATTTTGAATATTTTATGATTTTTTTCTAAAATAAATCAAAATCGTTGCGTTTAAATAAAAATGATTTTTAAAACTTTTAAAATCAGTGATTTAAAAAATAAAAAGCCAAAAACTTTTTTGAACAAATTTTAACAAAACACTCAAAATACTTAAAACCATTATTTAATAATTTCTTCTTTTATAAAGATAATTGCATGAAACTTTTTTCCCGTGTGTCGAACCATTTCAAAATATCCTCTCAATTTTACTTCAAGATAGTAGTAAAATAGTAGTAAAATTTTGTAATCTGAAAATTTCTACTTTTCTGTCTTTTTTCAACATACAACTATTTTTAAAAAGGCTACATTTTCGTTTCCGGGGACTAAGAAATTGCAACGAAAGAATTGAAAAGTGAGTGAGTGATTTATAAATTCGCACTGTTCACTTATTCGAGGGTTTTTATCGACGGACCTCGAAATTTTCAACCATGGTCATGTGACGAGGACGACACCTAAGCTTTTACCCACCTCTCCTAAGTACCACACCACACCAACGCAGGAACAAATTTTGAAAAAGGGAGTTTTAATGTCATAGTTAAAGAAATCACTCACATCGCGCATACACGCACATAAATGCTATCGTCCTAAGGGAAACAGGAAATTCCCATGGGGATTAAGTTATTCACTGGTAAAAGCCCGTGCAACGCCGGGCTAAGAGTAGATGGAAGAAACAAAGAAGTAAAAGTAATTTCGAGAAATAATATTGGAAGTGCTGATTTTGTGAAGAGAAGGGAAAATGTTAAACGAGAAAGCCATGAAACGCACTCACAGGCCATACACTCACATCGTACACGTCACACCCACACAAAAGTTCTGGCGTCAGAAAGAAAGAAGGAAATTAACATGGCCATTAAGTTATACCCTCGGTAAAAGTTCGAGCAACGCCGGGCCGGGTCAGCTTGTTTAAATATAAACAAATATATATCGCCAAACATATTTAATTAACGTAGTGTTTTGATACTGTACATAATTTGGAAAATAACAATTTTTAAAATTAGATCTTCAGAGGCATTATTAGATTTGCTTTATGTCTTTAAAAACTTTAACTGTGTTTTTCTCAAACTTTTCAATTTTGAGGATATATTTCTCCAAAGGGTTTTTTTCTGTTCGAGATAATATGGAAAAACTTTTGTAGAATTTTTATACATTATGTTCTTTAAAAGTTAGTGTTGATTTCGTCTGAGAGCACTAGATATTTTTTTTAAAAAACCTTCAAGTTAGTAGTTTAAAAAATTTAATATTCCTCCATTTTTAGCTATAAAACTAATTATTAAATTTCAACAAGGAATTTTTAGTAGGGAAAATTAATTTGGAATGTTCAAATCTATGCTAACTTTTGTTTTCAATAATCTAAGAAATAGAAATCACTGAAAATAACTAAAAAGTTCAAAATATGAGTATTTTTTAAGAAAAACTTGTAATTTTTAAAATAAAGACTCTGGTCAAATTTACTTTTTATTTCCAGAATTAATTTAATAATATAATCTCAAAAGAAAACACAAATTACTTTTAATTTTACTGTCTTTAAAAAGGGCACTTAGTCTTAACATCGCTAATCAAACTAGTAACACATTTAAAGCAATCAATTAGTTTTTTCCATGCCGAACCACATATATAAAGTTCAAGGAGAGAAAGAAAACGGAATTCAAAAAGTGCTATATATAAATATATTATATAAAATTCTCGTGTCACAGTGTTTGTAACCAAACTCCTCCGAAACGGTGAGGCCGATTCTTATGAAATTTTGTGCGTATGTTCAGTAGGTCTGAGAATAGGACGTAAACTATTTTCCATTCCAATATTGTAATTAGTTGAAAAGATTTTAATTAAAAACCTTAAAACGCTTAATTGTTTTAACCCTGCGCGTTATTTTTTCCGTCTAGCGTCTTGAATGAACAGAGGGTGAAATTTTTCGGTATTCTCGACGTTATTTAAACAGCCATCCGATTTTTGTTTTTTAAATCAGACAAAAAATAAATACAGAATCAAAAAGATCATTTCTTTCGCCACGATACAGTATTTTTTTTTTTTTGCAAAATAATAGTATTTTCTATTTTTTAAGATATTTTTTAAAAAAATAGTTAAAATTGATGCAATTTTATGAAAATTATTTCAAACTCGTTAAGTATGAATTTATTTTTGTGCTATGAAAACGATAAAATACACTAAATAACTTCAAGCCTTTTTCTTTTAGAACAAGTCATTTAAAAAATAAAATGCCCAAAACTTTTTTTTTTAAAGAATTTTCGAAAAATTGTCGAAAATTTCAACTTAACATTGAATAACTTCGTTATTTATTAAAATTAACATTCGAAACTTTTGTCATGTTTGTAGAATAACGTTATCAAACTTCTGTGTGAAGATTGAAAATATTGCTTAAAAATTACGGATTTTAAAAAAAATTGCGATTTTCTTAAATAAAGTTATTGCAAGAAATAATCTAAACAGTATTTTTTGTACATTTTTTATTTAAAAGTCCTCCGTTTTCGAAATTAATGTGTGAAGTTTGAAAGCATTAACTTAAAAATTCAGCCCTAAAAACTTTAATAAAAAATACGGGATTTTACAGTATGCCAAGCCTTAGCGTCGAAACATGGTTTCGCGCCAAACAGCTTTCAAATGTTTTACCTGAAACTTCACTTCTAACTCAAGTGTTAAATCAAAAAGTTCTGACTTATACATGCGAAAATCAACAAATTTGGCGAGTAAAAAAAATGCGATTGAAAAAGTTATTTTTGCTTCAATTTTCATCATTTTCTCTTTATATAATTTTCAAAATTAAATCATTATTGATGTCAGATTAAGATGGAAAAATGTATTCAATACATTTCTGAGATTCATTTAAAATATTTATCTGTATCAAATAAGTGATCTAAAAAATAAAAGGCCAAAAACATTTTGAAAAAATTTATAAAAAAACACTCAAAATACTTAAATCAATCGTTTAGTGATTTCTTGTTTAAAAAAGATAATTGCATGAAACTTTATTCCCATGTGTCGAACATTTCAAAAAATCCTCACAATTTTACTTCAAGATTTAAAATAGTAGTTAAATTTTGTAATTTGAAAAATTTCTACTTTTCTGTCTTTTTTCAACATACAACTATTTTTAAAAAGGCTACATTTTCGTTTTCGAGGACGAAAAAACTGCAACGAAAGAATTGGAAAGCGGGTGAGTGATTTATAAATTCGCAGTGTTCACCTACTCGAGAGTTTTTGGCGACGGACTTCGAAATTTTAAGCCACGGTCAAGTGATGAGGACGACACCTGAGCCTTTCACCCATCTCTCCTAATTACCACACCAACTTAAGAACACATTTCGAAAAAATGAGTTTTTAGTTAAAGAAATCACTCACTTCGCGCGCATACACACACACACACATAAGTGCTATCGTCCTAAGGGAAACAGGAAATTCCCATGGGGATGAAGTTATTCACTCGGTTAAAGCCCGTGCAACCCCGGGGTAAGTGGATAGGAAAGAAACAAAGAAGTCAAAGTAATTTCGAAAAACAATATTGGAAATGCTGATTTTGTCAAGAGAAGGGAAAATGTTAAACGAGAAAGCCATGATACGCACTCACGGGCCATGCACTCACATCGTACGTTTCACACCCACACAGAAGAGCTGGCGTCAGAAATAAACTAGGAAATTAACATGGGGATTAAGTTATACCCTCGGTAAAAGCCCGTGCAACGCCGGGCCGGGTCAGCAGGTATATATATATATATATATGTGATGCAGGATGACACCTGAGTTGGCAAACCCTCTCCTAACTACCACACCATGCCAACGTGAGGACAGTTGAGCTCTCGACAATTTTAACGTACATCGCTCCACTAGACGGCAGGCCTTCAGCGGCACTGGGCTCGAATTTATGACGTGCCTGCCATGACTCCGTTATCATGGCCATAGGCTAACAAGGCCCTATTCGTAATGAGATAACAAGTATTGTCAAAAAAACAAAACATTACACTATAAATCTTGACACTACATCAGATATTAGTCACAAAGAACAAATAATGGTTTTTATTAGATGTGTTAGCAATACTGGAGGTAAGGTATATATTTTAGAATTTTTTCTAAGAATTTTTAGGAACACTTTACACAAGAAAGGCTTTCAGACATGGACACATTCTCCATTGAATCCGAAATCTCTGAAAAAATTGGTTTCACCAATTTTTTTTGACAAATTTGCTTCTCCGAAATCCAGAAAAGTTATTTAATAATTAATTATTAAGTTGTCTTTGTAGAAGGACTGATTTATATATACTTTTAGTTTCACGAGATTTATGCTTTAGAACATTTTTATTAGATTATTTTTTTTAATAAATACTTTGGTTTTGCTTTTCTAATAGTAAAATATTTTTTTTCTAATGTAATATTTATTTATATTTTGTTAAAGTATTTTGTCGCGATTATAACCCATTAGCTGATCCAAAAATAAAATTTTGCAATTCAAATTTTTGCATTTTTATTTAAGTTTTACTTTTTACTCTGATACAGTTACATAGATGACATTATAACCTCAATATATGAGTATTAAATAAGTAATTAAATACATAGGTATTAAATATAACTATTAATCAAAATATGAAAAATTCTCTAGAGGGGCGGCATATTAGGTCTTCGCACGCGGGCGACCGACACCCTACGAACGGCCCTGTTAGTTATCTCAAATCACTAATACCATCCTTATCAAGCAGGGAATACAATACATGCGAACAAATTCTGAAAACAGGGATTCATTCATTCATTAGTAGATCCATCACTGTATAGAAAAGAATCAAATATTTAAGTGATATTGAAGTAAATATAGATTTTCTCGCTTTTTCTAAAACTTATAATAATTCTAATGCTATAAGTCTAGGAATTATACTGACTGCGGAAACATCAGATATATATTTCACAGGTAAAGTGGATGTGATGCAAAAAAAAAAAAAAAATTTAGAGATTGATAGAATGCTTTAAAAAAATAAATCTTATGAATTAAAACAACTCATAAATGTAACGTGGGATCGCATAAAATTGAGTTGGCCAATGATTTAAAAGAGGTTCCTGTGTGTGATAACATAAAATGGATATCTATAAAAAAATTTCAATGAGTTAAGAATGCTTAGATAAATAAAGTAATAGCTTAGTTTTCCAATAAGTTAATAAAGTTGAAATGCAATTAAAAAAATCCGTCTTATTAAATTATATCTCTACAGAAGAACTGTCGTAATTTACAGCGACCTATTATATGGAAACGGCATTATATCAAAGTATCCCGAAATACATAAAACAGTGAATATTGACTATATACGTTTATATTTACCTGAAAAAACTCAAAAACATTAAAAAACAGGACATTGAAAAAGAAGAATGAAAATTCATTTTGGAACACACAAGTTTAAATATATTCTCAACTTACCTGTTACTATGAGTAGATAAACCCGTGTTTTCAGGTGGGGAATTCAAGAACAAGGATGAAACGCAAAACTCAGAATGAACTGTTGAAAGTACTAGCGCTTATAAGCGTCTAGCCCCTCAAAAGCTAGTTTCCTCCCTGGTCATCCTGCGCATAATTTTGTGCATGTTTCCTCCCTGAACATCTGCGCATATTAATGCGCAGCATGTTTATCTCAGAAAGCTGGACATGCAGAACGGAATCACCTGACACCATCAGTTACTAGCGTGTGAATTGTCGGAAACCAAATTACTGGTAATTAAACATGGTAAACAGACAAAAGATGTGTCGACATCAAGAAGAAGCAAGACCTTTCAATAAACAAAAGCTTGCTATACTGTGTAAGTTAACTATTTAAGCATTCACTTTTTAATATCAATTCCTGTTAATAAGTTACTTACAATGCATAGCTAAATGATGAAATGCACCTTTCTTGTAGGGCTCATAGTAAAATGAAAATAGCATGAAAATAGAAGGTTACATGAAGAAAGATGAAAATATACTATGTAAGTAGACTTCATAAGCATTCTTTTTAACATTCATTCATGTTGAAATGCATAAAGTGTTCGCCCACTTAAAAATTAGTAGAAATCTAACTTTAGCCTGAGATTAAAGTTTATAAGGGCATTCATTATATGCATGATTGCTGGGTTTTAATTACATGCATGAGTGGGTGATTTTGGTTTTGCCGTGAAGGATGTGTTCAACACTAGCGTTATTGTACACAAAAGCATTTTTAAAGGATGTATTTAAATGGAAATATCTTCTGTTGCTTTTTGATTTCTGCAGTGCTGTCACATACAAAAAACACAAAAAAAACAACTTTTGTTTGATTCTTGACTCGTTTTTCTTAAAATATTCTATTTTATTATTTGTTCTGTAAAAATGGATCGTTTTTATAAAAAAAAAAGCTTTGGAAAGTTAATTATTTTTTGCATAAATCAAGGTAAATCTAGGCAAAATGTTCCTCTTTTAATGGGGCAGTATTTGATAAAGCATTTTAAAGATTAAAATGGAATAGAAAACTAGGCAAGAAAAGAAGTCGTTAAAAATTTACTGTACGGTCACCCTTGGCGACTTCCTTTACGAACGAGATTCAAAGAAAACAGTGTAGTGAAAATACTGCCTGCGCAAATAAAATGGCGGCCAAATCGCTGAAAACGATTATCACACACAGTCTTAAAAGAACATTTACTCTTTCATATTAAAATTAACCTTACTCTGACTCACCCACAATTGAACCTGAACTAAAATCTCATTCAATGTCATTCGACTTAATTCAAAAAAATAATTTTTTCTCACACTCCTTTTGACGTCATGCATTTGTCCTTTCATCTTAGGTTTACACCTTCACTCAAAACAATCACTTATATCGTGCCTTTCAACCAATTCCATATCCTTACCACACAATACTCATATCTATCCACAATAAAACCCGCTTTTATACAAAAATTGGCCACGGTGGCCAAGTGGTCTAGGCATCGGATTATGGCTAGCGTGTCAAGAGTTCGATCCCAGTACCAGGGCCGATCCTAGCAGGTGTACAGCTCGTGCACCGCACGAGGGCGGCCGCATATAGTTCTACCAATCAAGCAAAATTTTGCACAATTTCTAAAAATATAATACGTCGAATAAATACGCTGAATTTTAAGTAGTTTCAGAAAAATCAAAATAAATCACGATTTCCCAATAGCATAACATAGTATAAGAAAAACGGAACATTAGTGCACAGTGTGTTGGTTCACACACATTGTTTATTAATGTCTATTTTTTACGTATATCCTTCATTTGATAGCAAAGTTCGTGACAGAGCTGGTTATACAGAAAAAAGTTTTGTTTTTGTTTGCTTATCAGGACACTGATAATGCACTATGGACAAAGGCGTCTCAAAATTGATTTTTGCGAAAGCTGCTTTACAAAAATATCTAATATGGTTGATATTATCTAAGTGTTTAAATTCAATATGCATTTGGGGGAATTAAAAGTTTTCAATATAATAATAGCCTTACAATTTAAAAAACAAAATAGAGAAAAAAAGTATTTTTTTTAAAAAAATTTTTGCTTATGTACAACGCTCATTAACAGCACCCATTTTTCTTTTTAGTAAAAATGTTACACTTACTTCCATTAAAAGGTAGTTTCTTATTATATTTGGTATAAAAATATATGACTAAAGTCTTGCAGCTCATTTTGATTAAATAATTTCATTACAAAGAGAATGTTTGAAAAACACTTCAATATTCGCATAGCGTTAATGTTACCGAAGTTTACCGAAGTTCTAAATCCTACTTTATGTTGTAGGTACCTTTGTCTATATTAAAAAATTGTGGTTTTTTGTGTTTTTTAAAAAAAAATCCCAAAATGTAACAAGATACCATATAATCAAATAGGTGAATCAAAATTCAAAATATTTACTTCAGTTCAACGATTTTAAACAATTCATGCACTGTTTCCCCGATTTCTTCTGCTGTTACAGCTGGGAAGTCAACTTTTGTAACATTTTTAAACAGTATCGATCATAAACAATGCTCAACGGAAAAATTAAACTCACCCGTCACTAGATAATAAATTAATACCTGTGGTTCTCGGGGAGAGTTGCAGCTTGATAACAAGCTATAAAATATTATAATAATAACTAACAGAATCCCTCTTCCAATTTCCTACACAAGAATAAACTCTTTTTTAAAAAAAATTAGTTTCGTTTATACTCTCCTGTTCTCTTTCACTCGCTGAAGTTGAGTGGAAGTGGGCGACATGGCAATAACATTTAAAGAAGGAAAATAAAATTTCACGGAAAAGGCTTATATGAAATTTTTACTTAAAAAAAACCAACTCGTGCCTAAAAGTTTTCAATTTAAAACAAAGCAACAGGAGCACGACTTCCAACTAGAACCAAAATAATCCGACTATGCGTAACGGACCCGAACTTCACTCTTCATTTAAGTTCTTACTTCAGCAAAACGCGCCTAAAAAGTTATAACTTCAATAAAAATATACCTTTGCAGAGAAGCAACAATTTATTCATATATATAATGCAAGTAAACCACAAACAATAAATAACAGTAATTAAATAATTTTAAACAAAACCGCGTTTGATTCATAATTAGCCATTTAAATATTTCTTTAATTCTTGTTTGGCCCTAAATCGCTCCTCCCCATCGGGTATCTCCCCGGTCGCCCATTGGCTTTATCCGCTACTGCACATAGCATGTTTTTTCAGCGACCACAGATCACCGTATAATGCTACGAGTCACATAGCAGTGTTTTACATTAAATTTTGGTAGATTGACTAGTCACAGTAGCGCACACAAAAATTTTTCAAGGGGGGGTTACGTTCAAAAGTCCCCCAACTTGTATAACACATCAAGACTATACCAAATGATTCTTCCGATTTTGTCGATTTTTTTAACAAAAGAGAGTAAAATATAAATTACTGGATTAATAATTAGCATTAATTAATAAAATAAAGTGATAATTACAAGTAATTAATTTAATTTTACGTTATTTATATATAGGATTATCAAAAATCAAAAAAGATT